>JANHZU010007392.1:28303-39586 GCA_032468055.1 Acrochordus granulatus | reverse complement strand
CATCCAGCTCAGCATTTCGCATGATGTACTCTGCATATAAGTTAAATAAGCAGGGTGACAATATACAGCCTTGCCGTGCTCCTTTCCCAATTTGGAACCAATCTGTCGTTCCATGTCCAGTTCTAATTGTTGCTTCTTGATCAGAAGTTTCTCAGGAGACAGGTAAGGTGGTCTGGTACTCCCATCTCTTTTAGAATTTGCCACGCAATCAAAGGCTTTAGCATAGTCAATGAAGAGTAGATGTTTTTCTGGAATTCCCTCGGTTTTTCCATGATCCAGCAAATGTTGGCAATTTGATCTCTAGTTCCTTTGCCTCTTCAAAACCCAGTTTGTACATCTAGTAGTTCTGTTTCTTTGGATGGTTTTAGTAGCTACCTCTTGTACAAGAATTTTGGCAGAATTCTAGGATTCTCTTAGGCAGAACTAAAACTTAATACTATGGAATATTGATCTTGCATTTTTTACTTTGAAGAAGATTGGTGTTCAAAAGATTAATGTATACTGGAGATAAAATTTGAGTGTGTGTGTTAAATGCCTTTTCCTAAAATGACTTGTTTGGGAATATAGATGGTCTTCACTTACTGACCACAGTGGGGACTAGCAGTGCCATCACTATGCAATGCAGTCATTAAGTGAAATATCACATAACTTATGTGGACTTAGGTTGACAGTGGACTTAGGATGTCAGTTCCACTTTGTTAATTACGTGAATCACTGTGGGTTGTTAAGCATGGTATCACATGATTGTGACTTCCTGTCATCTTTCACATTGAGTTGCTTTGTGGAAACTGGCTGTGAAGGTTGCAAATGGAAATCTGACTGCAAGTTGGAGGACTGGTCATAAACCTGCTTTCAGCATTGTCCTAGCTTCAGACAGTCATTGAATGAAGCAGTCAATAAGCAAGGACAAGGACTATTGATACAGGAAAACTTTAACACATGGTTAGGAAAGGCCTTCAACCCATCAGCTGGAACATGGAAGCTTTTTTCATCTATATTCTGGATTTCACTTGTCCTGCATTTGTGAGAAATCAGTAAATTTGCAATTCTTGACCTGCTTTTTTTTCCCCAGGAGAGTTCACTCATGAAATGCAGGTCCGCATAAGACAAGAAATGGAGAAGGAAAAGAAAATGGAACCGTGGAAAGAGAGGTTTTTTGAGGACTATTACGGGCAGAAGTAAGTGTAAGATTTGGAACTATTGCTGGGAACTGGGCATTTAACAAATAATAAATTGGCTCTTTGGGCTCCACTTTCCCTTAGCAGTTGCTGAGGCAAGGTCCCACAGTTTTCTCCTTTCCAAGCCCAGAAAGTTGTCCCTGACACTTTTCTTGTCTGCCATGAGGAGGGGACATGTGCAGTGAGAGCTCCTGGAAAGGAAGGCCCAGTGAGCCTCTGTGACATTTCTCCCTTGAGCGCTTAACCTGGGTCCCTGGCCAGGCTTATGCTGTCTCATGGGATAACTGCTGACTGACTCCCTTCTATCATCTGACCCTCAGGCTGGGGCTGACCACGGAGGAACAGAATTCTGTGCCAAGTGACACAGAGAACAGGACCACAGCGGCCTCCTCAGAAGGCCCTGCCAAGGCATCGTGCACTCCTGCATCTCACCAGCCTGATGGGCACTTCAAAAAGCGCTCACTCCGCTGCCGAAGCCGCAGGAGCCGGCATAAATCACGAGAACCAGAGCCCTCCACCCCTTCCAAAGAGGTGCCAACTGCAGAAACAGTTCCTGCTGAGGAGAGGGAGGCAAATCCAGCCACAAATGTGTGCCAAGGAAACCGGGCATCCCCACAGGCAGAAATGTCCCCAGAGGTGACCAAGGTGCTGAGCAAGACGGATGATGCAGTAGCCATGCCAGCAGCAGTGGTCCTGGACAGAATTCCCAGCCTGCCTCTGGGACCACAGGATCAGCAGAAAAGGAAATGCTTTGAGCAACCTGCCTCTACCTCTTTCCCCGAGAAGAAGCCACGGCTTGAGGATCGTCAGTCCTTTCGTAACACAATTGAAAGTGTTCACCCAGAAAAGCCACAGCCCACCAAAGAAGAGCCCAAAGTCCCACCCATCCGGGTAAGAGAGAGTGGGTAACTGCTCCCTGCCTTAGGGTGGTGGTTTTAGACTTCACTGGGGCAGCCTGGCCTAGCCTGAGGCCTTGGGCTCAAGTAGCCATGTGGGTGACTTGCTGCTGCTGCTGCTCCCCAAACATGCATTCATCTCAGGCCCCAGTGCAGGTTTCCCTCTGGGTTAGGAGGAAGGGGAGGAGGCATGGCTGGGCAGTCTGGGTCTGGCTTCTGCTGCATGAGTGATCTTGCGTGTGGGGCTTGGAAGGAAGCTGTTGCTTAAGGGAAGAATGCTGTTGCTTAAGGGAAAAAAATGAGTTCTCCCTGACTCTTTTTTCCTTCTGGAAGCCAAAGAGGCCCCGTTGCTGTTCCATTAATCACAATACAGTGGAGGGTAGTCTTGGTATGGCTTTGCCATTAAGCTAGGTAGACCTTTGCCTCCAGGTCTCTTTCCCAGGGGACTCTGCAGGTTGTATTCTGTGAAGGGAGACCATCCCCAATCTACATTTGCCAACATTCTTTTGGAAGAGAGCCTCTGCCATTAAGTTTCTGCCCCTAGCAAGAGTTCCTTCTAAAAATTATATATTTATAAACTATAAAAAATTATAATTCTAAAAATTAAGTCACTGGTGGCAGGCTTTTAGTCTGCAGGCCTCAAGTATGGTATCCAACTCCCTTGTTCTTGTTTGCTCTCTTCAGATTCAACTTTCCCGAATCAAACCCCCCTGGGTGGTTAAAGGTCAGCCAGCCTACCAAATATGTCCTCGGATTATCCCCAATCCAGAATCCATCAGCCAGGACAGAAACAGCAGCCCAACCCCTGCTGACTTTGAGGCCAGTCCTCTGCAAGGCAGAGTCCAGCGAGCGGCTGCTGCTCCTGCCTCCACCATTGGAGGTGGGGGTGGGCCAGGAGGAGGCGGAAGGAGCCCAGACAAAGGTGGTGGCGGTGGCAGCAGCAGCAGGATCCGGCAGTCCAGGAGCCGCCACCGCTCCAAGCGCTGGCGATCCAAGAGAACTCGTGGGAAATGTTTGTCACATTTACAGCGAACACAGTTATTGCCGCCTTCCCACATAGAAGGGAAGACTGGTTCGGAGGTGCCTGAAGTGAGCTTGCCTTCTTGTGGCAGAGAGCCCACAAGGGGAGGAGACCTTGGGCATGAACAGGCTGTGAGTCTTCCTTCCCAGAAAGCTGCTATCCAGCTGGAGGAGTCCTTGGAAGGCAGTGAGTCCATCTTGGCCCTTGATTGTATAGTGGCAGTGGAAGTGCCAGTTGGTAATTCTGGGCATCTTTTGGCTGATTCAGGTCCTCAACCATTACCAGAGGATGCTTCTCTGGAGGGTCATAATAGAAAGGAGAGAAGGGAGCCTCCTGTGGGAAGCCAGTGGAGCAGTTTCTGGCTAGGGGACTCTGAAAGCAGTCTTCTCGGAGGTGCAAGCAGGAGGGAGGGGCATGAAAGTAATTGTTTTGTCATGCTGGATTGCTCCACTGCAGCAAAAGCCGTCTCCACCAGCTCTGTTGACCTGGCTTTGGAGAGCAACACAAGGGTCATCTCTGAGGTTTCTGGCTCTCCTGCATGGGAGGATCTTCCAGAGAACTCTAGTCCTGCTGGGATGGAGCTTCCAACATCCCAGCCTCAAATAGCCATACCAGGACATGGAAGAGGGGCCCTGAGTAATCCCGAGGAAGCTTCCCAAGCCAAGATGGGCTTGCTGTCTCCTTGCTTAAATGAGAATGCAGCGTTCCACAAGAGCCGCTTCCCCCCAGCAGAGGCATCCTCAAGAATGGAGATAGACCCAGAGCAGGCAGAGGCAGGGCTAGGCATCAGCCCCTGCAGTGACGAGGAAGCCCAAAGTCTGCTGAGTGAGACCACAGAGACGGCATCTGACTTGGAAGCTGAGTTCACCGATGACAACCTGGAATTGAACCAGGATTGTGGCAAGGCTGAAGAGAGGGAAGTTGTGTCCAACCAGAGGCACCCAGAAGAACACAAAGAGGTCATATTTGAAAGCGTGGAGGATTTGTCTTTGGACAGAAAGGTTGCCAACTCCCAGTGCAGGAGAAGGCTGCCTACTCCTCTTCTGAGCACAGGGGAATCCAGTCTTCCTGTTGATGCTGAAAGCCAAGAAAGACCATGCTTGGGGATCCCCCAGCCTCTATCTGCTGAAGTAAGGGAGCCCCTCGAGGGGCAGGTGATCACACAGGACCTGCCTCCCAAAAGTGTTCTGCCAAGATCATCCTGCAGTATTAAGACTTCTCAGGATGAGCCCCCAGCAGAGATCAGCTCTTTTCCTGGGGAGGCTAAAAGCTGTGAATGCCTTGCGCAGGACACCTCTTACCAGGAGGGAACAGGCCTGAGTGACACAGCCAGCAAGGGCAGTTGTGTGCCGCAGCCGTTGCAGGACTCTTCTGGAAGGCCCTGCATGCCACAGACACTCTCCCTGCCTCCGGAGAAAACGCCTGAGCTGAGTCCCAGTTCAGGCTTCCCAGACCAAACCCTCAGTCAGTCCCAGGAAGTAGATCAGCTGAGTCTGGGAAAGAATGAAATTTCTCCCAATGCTCATCCAGGTAAGAAGGATTCTCCCTGGGCAGAATCTGCTGCTGGTAGCAAGAGCTTTGAGGAGAAGCTCAAACCAGTCCCAGGGCCCCAGCTCCCTCCCAGCATGACCTCTCTGGGGCCAGAGCAGCTGAGGAGCGACCCTGCAGAGAAGCCCCCTGGAACTTTGGGCAGGAAGGTCTTTGGCTCAGGTGTCCTGGGAGGTGCAGCAGCAAAGACTCAGAACCCCCAAGGGCTGGAGCCCTTCCCCATCTGGGGCATGCTGTCCCACAGCAAGCTGGTCTCTCCCTTGCCCAAGGGCGTTGCCCCTGGAGTCAGCATGCCTCCCACAAGGGAGGATTGGCCCCCCAAGGAAGATGGTGGGGCACTTGAAAACAAGAAGTTCCTGGCCTGCTCTGGCTTGGCCCAGAGGAAGATGGAGCAACGGAAAGAGGCCCCTCCTGACCCTGCAGAGTTGATGGAGCCCTGGCAAAGCCTCCCCCAAGTCAGGGACCTGCCTTTTTTCAAGTTGCCGGGGAAGGGGGCTGCGCAGCCTCTGGAGCCTTCCTCCCTCCCTTCTCATCTCAACATCAAGCAGGCATTTTATGGGAAGCTCTCAAAGCTGCAGCTACATTCTACCCATCTGAATTACACCTCCAGCACACCTTTTTTTACCAGAAGTCTTGAAGGCAATGCAATGTCATTCGGTCACAAAGCCAACTTGGCAGCTTCCCGTGGTGGGCTGGCTTTCTCTGCCCAAATGTTTGCAGAGAATAGCAGTATGGAAGAAATTTCCCTCAAGTGCTCCTGCAGCCTTAAAGCCATGATCATGTGCAAGGGCTGCGGAGCGTTTTGCCATGACGACTGTATCGGCCCCTCCAAGCTTTGTGTGCTGTGCCTTGTGGTCAGATGATGCTCACAGCCCTGGAAGGAAAAGCTGTACATTGAAAGGGTTTGGAGGAGGAGGAGGAACCTGTATGCAACATATTCTGGTCCTCACAAAGCCAATATTGATGCTGTATGTCTTGGATTTTCCTGCTAGGGTTGGCAGATCAGTCATGGGGACAGGCTGGTTTCAAAGGGTTGATTCTTGTGCACTTCGGAACTGTTGAATATTTGGCCTGCTTGGCGCTCTGCCTGGGTAGTTCTAGTGCCGAGAGCCCCGTCCAAGAGGCTGGGCAGGGGAGCTGCAGCTGACCCCTCCTGTGCAAAGGCCGAGTTGAGGAGGCCCAGCTGATTCAGGATTCTGTCTTCCATGTGCTCTTCCTGCCGCCCCCCTCCCCAAGCACAGGGAAAGGGCAACCAAGCTTCAGAGCTGGGATGGGAAGGGGGACTGAAGGCGTCTCCTTCCCTGTGTCTAGCTGTGGGGGGACTGTTACTTTCTCAGCAGTGTCATCTTTTCTTTTTTTAAAAACAAAAAAAATCCATGCGTATATAAATATAAATCTATAATATAATTTTTTTTTTGTTCTTGGGTGTAAAAAAGTGGAAATGTTTGGCTCCTCTCTGTACCCTCTATGCATCTGTAGGAATCATGTGTTCATATGTTGTACACAGTACTGGCCAATTCTGTAAATGGATGTTCTGTACATAAAGCTTTTTTAAAAATCCCTTTCATTTTTCAGCTACGACAGTATTGCATTAGAGTAGTGTTGGTTATGAATCGCTGTCCACCAACGGCGGCTGGACTCTGTCCTGCCTTGCCTCACCCGAGAGGTCCAGCCTGGTCTCACGGCTGTGACCTGCCCAAGCAGAGGGGAGCCTCTGTGGCTGCCTCCCGAGAAGCGAGTCCATCTGTCCAGAGGCAGGACCTGTTCTGTTCCCCTTGGGAAGCCCCCATGGGCAGTGAGTTTTCCCCCGAAGGTGTGAGGAGGAAGTCGAGCCTCAGCTAAAGAAGTCTGTAATCCCCCTCTTCTTCCTTGAGCTCCTACCTACCTCTTTCTTTCTCGACCGGTCTCTCCTCTTTGTTTTCACCGTAGACCTCCCTGCTCAAGAGCAATAGAAGTGTCAAAATCGGGATGGGTGGGCTCCCTCTTGCATCAGTGGGATCTTCTGAACAGGGAAAGAGAGTTTAAAGGGACTTGGTGGTCTTAAAGGTGAATCCACAGATGGTCTGAACCTGTTTACCAAAGAAGGGGGCCGAAGCCTGCCCCCTCTGACCCTCCATCCTCCCAGCTGTGTACAGATGGAGGCTGGGCTGATGGGGAGGGGCAGCTCTTGGTCGACCCTGATGTTATATGTCCCTTGTGGTATGGAGAAAAAAAATAAAACATTTGGAACAGCTCACCCTGGGTTTGCTATGTTCATTTCCCTGTGGAGTCTCTGCACATTGTTAAGTGAAGAGGGTGACAAACACCGCAGCCAAATTGAGTTGAAATAGACACCCTAATAGATGCCATAGTGGCCCCCCCAACCCCCCTCCTTGAACAAAATAAATGATGCTTTGTTTCGTTTTCTCTGGTTGTGGGTGCTGATTGTGATGCTTCGTTTTCTCCTTCCCCGTATGTGCGGCTGTCTTTGACTAGCAGCACTCAGGTTAGGTTTGTGTCAAGCTGAGCAGCTTGCCAGGGTCTTCCACCACCTCTTCTACAGCTCCTGGGCACGCGCAGCACCCTGGTCCTCATCCTGCAGTCCTTCAGTGTTTCTTTATTGGCAGAGAAGCTGGTTCAGAGGTGGCCCTTTCGTAATGAAAAGTCTCCCCTCCAGTTTTGCACGACTGGTTTTGGGCCAGGTACCATGAAATGTCCTAGGTAGAGGCTGTCTAGTTGGGGGCCGCTTGCTGGAGCTTCCTACTCCAATTTATCCTGACACTGGGTGGTGGCAGTGGTGGGGAAATATGCATGTTAGAAATGTGTTATTTAGGGAAATACGATTGCACCTCCATTGTGAGCGGAGTCAAGAGTGAAAATTAATGCAACCACTGCAGTTTTCAGCTTGGAGTGACTGGAAAGGATGTCCCAGCAGACAGGGAACTATAGTGAGCAGGATGGGTTGGGAAATAAGGCCTGCTCCTTGGGGGAGCTAAATCCAGGAATAATCTACAGATTGTGGAGTCCTTGGTGCTCTCTGGGCTTGGCAGTTTTCTTGCAGATAACCCATGACCCAACTAGATAACATCTTCAGTGCTAGAAGGGAGCGGGGTTTGCTTTCTGTTTATATACAAGTGGCTTGCCCCATCAGCATTGGTGGAAGTGTAGTTTTCTTCTTGGTAGTTTCTTGATGAGGATATTGAGAGAGCAAACACCACTCCATTTTAGCACTGATTATGTTACCTAGTTTGGTAGTGAAACATCTGCAAGCAACCAACCAAACAAGCTTGGAGAAGAACAAGAACCCCACAATTCAAGCATGAGCTTGAAATATTCACTCCAGATTTTGGGGGGTTTGGGCAAAGACGTGGCTGCCAGCATGTTGGAAGGTGTGAGATGCATTCTGTTTGTTATACAGTGTTTATTAAGTAGATTCAGTCTTATATGATATACAGACTCAAAAAAAAATCCACATACTTATGAAATCAGTGCATTTAGCAAGTAATACCATGAATGGAAAGAACCGCTTGATTTAAACAGCTCGTTGGTCTTTTAAGTGAATAGGACAAGGAAATAGGCCTGTGCTACTCATTTCACAAACAGAACAGAATTAAGTCGCATCACGTAAAACCAAACACGCGATCTAAGAAGTAAAATATTAAGCCACGTTTACTGGAAAAAGATCCACTGTCTAGAACACAAAAATATTTCCATAGCACGTTGAGGAAGGAGAGGTCCTCATCTGCTTAGAAGAGCCACGCGGTTTGCATAGGTGCCTGTTAGGAAGGAAGAACGTCCTCTCGAAGGTTCCCACCGGCCTGTCGTCAGGGGAGGGCGGCCTTCCCAGCTGCGTTTAAGTGCCTTTGTTTCGGGGCCGGGGCGGGCGGGGGCGGGCTTGCTTCCCTTGCAACTGCGCCAAAGGGCCACCGCCTCGGCCTCCCCTCTTCCTGACGGCCGGGCCTTGCTGCTGCTCATGAACCTCACCCCATCGTCCTGCAGCTTGGTGACGGAGGGAATGCCTAGCCTGAGCAAGCACGCTGGTGCCCACCAGTGGTCTGCACGCTGCATTGGCCTATGACCGGCATGCAGTGGGGGTCCACGAGCCATGGGCTGCTAAGAGAGGCCGTCCACTGCCTGCGTTAGCCATTCTGGTGTCAAGCCGGCCAGAGGAGCAGGGGTCAGCCACTGTAAACCCTTCCTAGCAGCACAGCCCGGAAAGGCGCCGCTGGCGCAGCTGCTAACGGGCAGCAGTAGTGGCGGAGGGGAACGGGTGAGCGGATCTGTGGCTGCGCTAAGCAGATGAGGCGGGGTGAGGCGGGTCTTCCTCGCCAAGACAGGGTCTTGCCGGACACAGAGGGACGCTGGGAGTTCTGTACATGTAAACAGTACACTTTCACTGAGTCCAAAGTCAGGAGCAAAAAAGTACAAAGGTTCACATTGGTCTTAGGTACATCCAGGTGAAGAAGAACTGAGCAGATCAGCTCGGAAACAACCACCAAACCAAACTTTCTAAAGCACCACTAAAAATGGTATAAAAAATCAGACCATGGACAGATTGTAATCAGTACTCTGGTGAAATTGGCTAACTACCTTGTAAAAAGTTTTACAAAAAAAATACAAACCAAAGTTGTATTTTAACCCTCTGAGTTCAAAGCAGCATTTTCTTGTAAAGAAACTGGTCCTCAAGGTGACAGCCACCTAGGAAAGAATCGGCCTGTAAAGATGAGGTGGGGGCGTGGGGTGGGGTGATCATTTCGGCAGGGGGTCCCGCAAATGCCTTTCCCAGGGTCCAAATGCTGCTGTGGGAAAGCAGGAAGGGCTCTCCTTGCTGGAGGAGGATAGGCCTGCTGACCAGCTGAGCCCCCCACCACCCTTGTCAAATGCAAGCGGGGCAGTGGCTGAACCCCTCCTGCAAACATGCCCCAGAGAACCAGCCTGGAAAGAGGGCCTCCTCATCAGTAGGGATCCAGGACAGACCCCCGAGTGTCCCAAGAATCTTACAAAAACATGGCTTCTAGGATCCAAGTAAGGGATGGCAGGTACTGCGCTTGCCACAATGCCAGGCAAACTCAAGGTGGGCCAAGTGCTACCTCTTGATGTTCTCAGCAGCCCCCAGTAAAGAGTGCCCAAATTACACCCAAGGAGCTTCTTCATCTGTGCACACTGGGAGCTTTGGGTCGCCAGCCCCCACATCTGCATGGCTCTGTGTTCCTGATGTGCCCCTAAGCTGTGCCAAGGCTGCGGGCAAGGAAGTGACCTTCACGCTTTCCCGGACGGCGATTGTCTCTGCTGCTCTTGCACACTAAGGGTTTGGGAGTAGGGTTGTTGCTCGTCAAACCTGGCACAATATAAATATTTACACAAAATCAAAAGTTGGCAGGAGGAAGAGCAAGAGAAACACCCCTGGATGCTGCAGGGCCAGGAGGAATCAAGTCAGCAAGGGGGGCAGATAGGATTGCTAGCAGAGAGATTAATTCCACCCCCCCATCCTCCAGAATAGCTGGGTGCAAGGGAGGCCAGCCATTTCTGCTCCACAGCAAGCCCTGCACTCCCAGGTCAGGCAAAGCCTAGGCAAAGGGTCAGGCAGCAGGTGGTCCTGGGTTCAAATCCCAGTCCAACTCTGGAGCACAAGAGAGGGAAGAAGGTAGGTGGGCTTAGGAGAAACAAAACTTGTCAAAAAGACCCTTCCTGGATGGGGAGAAATGGGTCATTGGCCCAACAGCCCAGGACAGGAGCATTCCCCCTCCACCAATCTGGCAAGGGTGGCTCTTCCTTGGCAGAGCTAGATCAAGGTGAGGGGACACAGCTGGGGGGAGCAGGGCAGGGCAAAGAGGGCAATCGGCCAGTCCAGGTCTCATCCTGATCCATTTCTGGTCACTGCTGCTTTCGCTAAAGTTGCCTGGCAGGGCTGGGCTGGTCCACCCGAGCTCCTCCGCCCAAGTTCCTCCATCCCTCATTAGCAGCACAGTCAATATTGCACTGAGCAAAAGCAAGTGCATTTGCATTTGCATGGGCAAGGCAGAGGGGCAGGTTGGAGGAGGAAGAGAAAGAAGAAAAAGGGGCTCAATCCCGTTCTACACCTCAAAAAAACAAAACAAAAAACAAAACAGGCTCCGGCAGCCACAAACTGCTGGGCCACAAACTGCCTTTCCAAGACAAACCCACCGGTATCACTCAAGCGGTTTCCGTCTGGGCTCCAGCTCACCTCCTTCCACACGCTTTCCATTTTGGGGTGCTCTGCCACTCTGCAAGCCTACGGCCAGAGGCCACCCAGGTTCCTCAAGGGATGACTGGGACCAGTGGGAGCGCCTAGGAGTGAGGTAGAGTGTGGAGGTGGAGGTGGAGGTGGTGGTGGTGGAGGAGGAGGAGGAGGAGGAGGAGGAGGAGGAGGAAGGCCGGGGAGCTGCTGCTGAGCTTTGGCCCTAAAGTGACCCCTGCAAGTCCCCCTGAGGCAAAGGTAGCCCGTGGCTGAAGATCGCTTGGCCGAGAGGAGGGAAAACCCGAAAGCAGCCACTACTTTTCCCACTGGCTTCAGAGGCTGGCTGGTCCATTTCTCCTCCCTGCTGCAAGAAAGCAGGTGGGGTGGTGCAGGATCAAACCTCTTCCTCACTGAGACACAAAAGTGGCAATTCTGTACAAATTCAAGAATCTGTTTTTAGAA
>JANHZU010007392.1:8901-19586 GCA_032468055.1 Acrochordus granulatus | reverse complement strand
GAGAAGAGAAGAGAAGAGAAGAGAAGAGAAGAGAAGAGAAGAGAAGAGAAGAGAAGAGAAGAGAAGAGAAGAGAAGACACCAATACTGCCTGCAGCATCTTGGGAGGACTTTCCTCCTGGCAATGGACAGCAGGCAGCACGGCACCCCGCACCCGACCCAGGAGCAGGAAGTGGTGGGCCGCCCGAAACTCCCACGGGGACCTTGGGAGCCTTTTCCTTGGGGAAGGGGCAGCCCCTGCCCGCCTCGGGAAGGCAGGCCAGAACGGAAGGGGAGAAACTGCTGATCAGCGCTTTTACGCATTTTGGACTTGAGAGTTGAATCCTGGAGCTTGTAGGGAGGCACCAGTGTGGAGCCCCCCCTCCTCTTAATCTGCCAACACTCTTGTCCACCCCTCAACTTACAGGTCTCCCGCATGCAATGGGCAAGAATATATCCCATTATTTTCTCCCATGTGGCCCAGTTTTTCATGCATCCACTCATTTGCTCATTTATTCGATCTGCCTCTGCTGCAATCAATAGGACAGCGATGGTCCTATCGTGTGACAGCGCAACAAAACCTCTCTCTACAGACATTTAAAAAACCCTAAAAAACACCGCAATAAAAGGCCCCACACCATCTCAGCACTTCAGTCCCCTGGGCTTCTCCCGGGCCTTTGGCCGCAGCTCTCGCCTCATCTCCTGTTAATCCACAATGCTTTCCCCCCATCATGCCAGCTCCTCTCTGGGAACTCTCTTCGCCAGGATCCAGCACAAACTCTTTGTCGACAGCCTTCCTCTCCTCTCCTCTCCTCTCCGCTTTCCTCCTCAGGTCCCACCATTCCCATCCCTCCAGTAAGGTAGGTCCCTCCTTGCAGCTCCCATGCCTGGAGTTCCCTCCTGCACTGTCCCTCTTTCACTTCAACCAGCCAACCACCTAACCAAACAACTATCCAAACAACCAACCATCTAATCAACCACTCACCTAACAAATTAACCAACCATCTACCAAATTAATCACCCAACCAACGAACAAACCATCTAACCAATGAACCTACCAACCAACAGCCAACCATCTGACCAACCACTCATCGAACTAATTAACCAACCAACCCCCTAACCAACAAACCAGCTCACCAACTGCCTAGACAATCATCCAACCAATCACCTAACAAATCAACCAACCAACCAGCCTCCTAACCAACGAACCAACCACCTAACTAATCACCTAACCATTCCACAAACCAACCGAACGACCAATTCTCCATCTTTCTTGCCTGCTCTGGGCACTTTCCCACGCCAAGGACTCTCCTGGGCCAAGCCGAGGTGCATCTAGCTCAGCTTCCTTCTTGTGGGAAGCCACAAACGGGGGCCAAAGGCAGGGACCCTCTTCCCCTCTGCGCACACAAGCAAACCTTGGAACTGGATGCTTCGGTCAAGCTTCTGGGTGCCTTTCTCTTTCCCCTTTGTAAACATTGTTTGTTTCCTATTTGCTGGTAAGGAAAATCATTTGGGCACCGCAGTTGGTGCTGCCCCGGCACATCAATCAGTTTGTGACGACGGCTGTTGCAGAACAACTACACTTAGCCAGTGGTGAGAAGGGCCGTGCCTTTCATACAGGTAACTCCACGAGAGGATAAAGCGAGCCAAGAAATGGAGCAAACTAATTCACGGGAGGCGTTTTGGTCCCTTTGGCACACCCCGTAGCCCCTTTCCTTGAGACCCTTTTGGCAAAACCGACGGTTTTAATTAAAGAGAAGAATTTATCTAGTTTTGTTTCTCCTTGGAAACCACTCCTGGATTTCTTGCTCGAAACTGAAAAAAGTGAAATTTTGATTTTAGGTTCCGTAGATGAGAAGGATTTTTGTAATGATAAAAATAGCTTGAAAAGTTGTGGAATGGAAAGCAAAAGACTGGAGTTGTACCTTTGTTTTTTGTATTTTATTGCACTGAAAAAAGTCAGCGCAGCCCCTTTCTTTGCACTTTGCTCTTCTTCGTTTTCTAACTTTTGTTTTTTTCTGTATCTTTATCTTATAATGACATTTAATAAAACTTATTAGAGAGAGAGAGAGAGAGACCAGTCCTTTTAGCACCAAGGCAGTGACACTTCACCGTCTCGTCCTCGACTAGTTTTGGGACGTCGTGCGAAGCACAACTTTGAGCCAACCATGTTGACTGTAGGCACGAGGAGGGTAATTCTGTCACTGAAAAATCCGAACTTTCCTCGTGCTTGTTTAAAGAGAAGAAAGGCTTTCTCGTTCTGCGTTAAATTATTTTTGTAGCTGCCTGCAGGGCATGCAAAAGGCAGAATGCACGTGCTGCAAATCAAGAAACGAAGACCAGAAACAAGGTGCTCCTCCAAGTGGATTCAGCATGCGTGGGCTCCCGCTACCAGAAATCTCCGGCCAGCATGTCTGGACTCGAATTCTGGGAGCTGAAGTCCCCCTATCTTAAAGCGGCCCAGGGCGAAAAACCACGCTGGCTGGGGAAGCCCATGCATCTCCAAGTAACCGAGGTCGAGCAACGCCGGTTTAAAGCTGTCTCTGCGCCCCTGAATCTCTGGTTTCTGACCTGTTGTGAGAAACAGCTGGCTGGGCGGCTCTGGAGTTGAAGTCCACCCACCCTGAGCGTTTTAAGACAATGCCCTACAATGGTTCCAGAGTACTTTTCCTCCTAATGACTTTCGCTCTCTCGCTTGCGCCAAGCGCGTTACCGTACCACTAACCGGCTCCCTTCTGCTTTCTCCAGTTCTGGAGCACTCTTACATCGAGAGAAGAGCCGCCAAAGGCTTCCCGGCCAGAGCATCCCTGGGAGCACCTCGTGGGCATCTGCTGACTCCAGGACCAGCTGGTCCTGCACACTTCTGAGGAGGAGCTTCTGGCGACCCCCCATGAGGGATGAGTTGCCCTCACCTCGTGCTCCAATCCAGGCTGGTTTGGCCTGAACCACCAGGCAGTCAGTAGGACTCCCTGGTTGAAACCCTCTGCAGGTTTCCTCCTCTCTCTTCGGAGGACGTCAAAGCTCTGGCTGTGAGCCTTCCGTCCCGTCCAACCTGCGGGGCGGAGCAGGATCCCTCTTGGCCAACATCCTTCTGGAGAACACTCAAAGGAAAGAGCATCTGTTTGGGAGCCGAGATGACGCCCCGCAAGGGCACCAGGTGGGAAGCGTGTGCGCATGTGCGCGCAGGTGTGCGTGTGAAAGGAGTCTTTGTGAGAGGCAGCGCACGCTGACCTTTCTCCCTTGATGCAGGGGGCTGATGTAGGATGTGGAAAATGGGTCCTATGTGAGAGGAAAGTAGGAACCTTGGGACACAGCCATCTGCGCATCAGGTCAGCTCCCACTCAATGTAATACACAGAATATCTGCACCCTTTGCACGACTTGAAGACGTTGCGCCTCAATGCTCTGCTTTAATGCGGCGTGTTTTGCGTTTTGCAGACGTAGCTGTTGCATCACGTATTAAAGGAAAAGCCTCCTTCAGGTCAGGTTTGTCTCACAGAGCCTGAGTGGCAGAATCTGTGTTCAGTTACTTATTTTTTCCCATACTGGTAATCCTCAACTTACAACCATTTATTTAGTGACTGTTTGACATTACAATGGCATCAAAAAAAGTAATTTATGACCACTCCTTGAACTTACAACTGTTGAAGCATCCCCATAGTCACGTGACCAAAATTCAGGTGCTTGGCAACTGGCATGTATTTACAACAGTGGCAGCAACCTGGGGACATGTGATTGCCACTTGTGACCTTTCCCGCTGGCTTCCGACAAGCAGAATCAATGGGGGAAACTGGATTTGCTTAACAACCACATGATGCCTTCAACAATTGTGGCATAAAAAGATCATCAAATTGCATGTGACTCACTTAAAAACTTGCTTAGTAAGAAAATTCTGGTCTTAATAGTGGTTGTAAATCGAGGACTACCTGTATTAGCAATGATAATCTATGGAACTGAGTGATGTCACATTTGAATTGTTTGAAAACTGAAGGTGTCGTTCTACTTTATTATTATTCTGCTTATTCTTTCTGGTGCTTTGTTTGTGCTGCGCGGACCATACTAAACCGAGTCATTGCATTTTTAAGCACATTAAGAGCAACGGTGAGGCAGCAGCAACAGAGAGCGAACCCCACTCCCTTCTAGCACTGATGATGTCACCTAGTTTGGTAATGAAACGTCCACAGCAAGACAACCAAGCTCAGAGAGTACCGAGGACTCCACAATTCAACCCTGAGCTACAAATATTTTCTTCTTATTATTATCCCTTCACGGAAACGTGATGACAGACACATTCACGTACCCTCCAGACTTCATACCTAACACAATGACCGTGCATCACTGGGCCGCTTTAACTTCTATACATCTGGCACAACTGTCAGGGATGCCAACTGGGCAATACCGATGGCACATTGTGCCCTTCAACAGCCCCGAAGCCTCCGAAACCCTTTTCATTGTCAGAAAAAGACTCTTAAATGCTCCGGCCTTTATCCAGGGAGAGAACCCGTCGGAAGGCTTCAGGTGTGCCCGGGAACGCCATCTGGGTCTCTCTGAGCCTGGTGGCGCCTCTTGAAGATTTAACTGGACGTTAAGTTGGCTCAGGAAGAAGCTGAGGCCGTGCCTCTCTTTCTGTACGCGGCTGGGCTGAGGAAAGGTGGGAGCCGGGTGGGGAATTCTGGGAATCGAAGCCCACCCGGCTTAACAGTGGCCAAGCTTGAGAAACGCGGCCCTGGCTAACTCCAGGCTTTCTCCACTGACTCGGTGTATGCGCCAGCCCTGAACAGACGTCCTTGCACCCCAAGCGCACGGGAGGCCCATTCAGGGCGGGGTCCACCGGGAAGAGACAGGAAGCGCCCGGCCTTCCTCCCGAGGGCCCCCCCGGAGGAGGGCGGGGGGCGCTTGCAAAACAATTGCCCTCCCTCGCTCGCGGCACAGAGGGGCTTTTCTTCCTCACCCGCCCAGCTCAGAGCCGCTCCCCGGGACTCTGCAGAGGCCTCCGGGGACAGTGTGGGATTCAAGCCCCCCCCTCAAAAAGGGAGACCAGAAGCGGCCTGGAGGTGCTCTGGCCCGACTCCGCATCTGCCCCCTTGACTCTCGGGAGCTCTCTGGCTTTGCAGAGTTCGCGCAGTCCTTCCTCGCAGGGTGAGAGCCTCTGGCCGGGGTCGAGCGCTGCCCGGTCCCTGCCCTCCCCTGCCCAGCCCTGGGAGGGCACGACGCAGCAGCCACAGCCCGCCTGCTCAGCCCTGGCGCCTGCCCGAGGGGCTCGGGACACCCGTGCGTCTCGGGGGCCGGACCAGGCCTCTTCCTCCCACAGCCCCTTGCCCGATGATGCACTGGAGCTCGCCACAGGGCCAGGAAGCCGCGGGTGCTCTGCTCTTATGCCCAGGGAGAGCCTAGGGCGGGCGCGGACAGCCGCCGCGGATGCACCTCAGTTCGGCAGCTGGGCGCAGCAGGCCCTGCCTTGGGGCTGCCACCTGCGGGGAAGTCCCGGTGGGCGACTGCGGCTTGACTCCTTGGCACCAGGGCGCGTGCAGCTCTGGGTGGCCCCGTGGGCAGGCGCTCTCCGCGATGGCCTGGCCTCGGCCTGGTCCTTCGGGCCTTCCGATGAAGGCCTCCCTGCCTGGTTGCCCCCTTCCCAGCACTGGGGGCTTCCCGGAGGCCTTGACACCGATCGACCGACTGGCCTGACGAGTCTTCGGGTCAGGGTCAGCTCTTAGTGCCCATGTAGGCGGACCTTCTCTGTGACCACCCGTCCCTCCGTTGACCCTTCGGTCTCCTAGCGGTGCCCCCGTCCCCTCGTCGCTGGGGGGCTGTCCCCTCCCGTCTCCCTCCTCCACCTTCCCCGGCAGATCAAGGCCTTTGCGCAAGCCACGAGCCCAGGCAGGGCGACTCCAGCCGAGGGCTCTGCCGTCCACCGCCCACCTTCCGGTCCCCGCGGGCGCCGAGCAGCAGCAGCCGCTGTGCGTCGACTCGCAAGCCGGGCACGGCCGGGCTCAGCCTTTCCTTTCAGCCACTGGCTCTGGGCGGGGGGCAGGTGACGTGGGCCGGGCACATTGCAGGCAGGCTTCTTCCTGGAAGAGCCGCCGTGTGTGTGTGTGTCCCCGGCGCGTGCTGCGATGGCAGTTGCGGGAAGCTGTGCCCGGCCAGCCTTCAGGGCCGCTGCGGCAAACGGCGCGGCAGGGCAGTGCTTCCGGCCCCTTCGCGCTGAGCGGGGCTCCCTCCGGCTTGCGTCTCCCCAAGAAGGAGCGGAGGTGCACCAGCGCACGGCAGGAGGCAAACGTACAGTGACCTTCACACGCTGCACACTGGCGCCCCTCCGATAGGCCTCGATGGTTCGACCTGGCCGCGGCACTGCACAAAGTAAGCTGTGATCGATCCTCCCGTTCGGTAAGCAAAGCCAATGAGGGAAAGCGGATTTGCTTAATGACAAGGTGACTCACTTAACAACCGCAGTGATTCGCTTAACAACCATGGCACAGAGAATCATAAACCTGGGCGCAACTCACTTAACCATCACCTTCCTTGGCGACTGAAATAGAGGAGGACCACCAGTTGTCAGCAGTCCCTAAACCAACAATCTTTGACCTCTGACAGTAGAAGTGACCCATATTTCTGTGGGCCAGGCCAGCCTCACCTGAGTCTTCCATAAGTCCCAGAATTTGGGCAACTGTAGGAGTTGTGGCTTCCTGCACCTCTGGGGAGGAAGAAGGCACAGTTACAGGTAGTCCTCGAATTATGACCACAACTGGGACCAGAATTTTTGTTGCTAAGCAAGGTGGTTGTCAACTCAGTCATCCCCAATTTTATGATCCTTTTTGCCACGTTGTTAAGTGAGTCATTGGAGTTGTTAAGTAAATCATGCAATCATTAAATGAATCCAGCTTCCACCATTGACTTTACTTGTCGGAAGATGGCTGTGGAAACCGCAAATGGTGATCGCGTGACCCCAGGGTGCTGCAACCATCGTAAATACATGCTGGTTGCCAAGTGCCCGAATGTTGATCATGTGACCCTGGGATGCTGCAACAGTCTTAAGTGTGAGGACCGGTCATTAATCACTTCTTTCAGTGCCGTTGTAACTTTGAACGGCCACTAAGCAAGTGGTGGTAAGTTGAGGACGACCTGCATCTGGTCTCTTTAAGGGCAGCCCAATTTGTTCAGGAAACTGGCACAGTGCGGCATGCAGCTTGGACGCATCAGGCGAAGGGCGACCTTGGACACAAAGACGTTCGTGGCCGACCGCTCAACCACGGCGTTCCGCTGTGGAGAACGTGTGATCACAGCCGCGCGAAATCCACACCCGCGCTTGGCTCCCCCCCCCCGAGCAAAACAAACAGTTCGGTGCAACGCAGGACAGCGCCTGCTGCCGCCGCTGTGCGCTGCCGACGTGCGTCTGTGACACGGAGCAGGTACTCCGCCTGGGGCCCACAGCCCGGTTAATCAGATCTGGATTCACATTTGGGACCGTTATGGGGACAGGGCGACACTTCGGCCGGCAGCACCGCACCTTTATGCGAAAGCTTAACCCGAGAAGGAAGGGACCGGCTACCTGGGGGTGCGCATGCGCAGTGACCGCACCCCCAGCCACAGGCGGGGAAAAGCATGCCTAAGCTAACCCCTAATTCCCAGAGTTGTAATCTCAGAAAGTGCCTGGCGGCTCCCTTTCCGTTCCCCCTTTTAATAAGATTGGCAAAAGGGGCTGCAGGGCGAGTCCTCCCGCTTGTGCCGCTGCAGACCGACACGGCTCTTTTCCGACGACGAGTCGCGTGACATCAGTCAACCTCAGCGACTTCAAGGTGGGTGGGCCTCAGCCCCCGGAACTCCCCAGCCAGGCTTAACTGGCACAAAGCACCGAGTCTGCCTTGAATGCCCTGAGCAGCAACGGCACGGCCGTTCTCCAGCCCAGGGTGTTGTGTGCAAAAAAGCCCTGGGCGGGTTGGAGCAGGTTTCTCAAGCCTGGCCACTTCAAGGTGGGCGGCCTCGACCCCCAGAACTCCCCAGCCCGCCATGAATTCTGGGAGCTGAAGTCCAGGCATCTTCTTACAGGTGGCTGAGCGTGAGACGCGGTGCGCTCAGTCACAGACAAGCAGCGCATTTTTTCTGGTTCCACCGAGTTCATCTCCGAAAGCTGCGTTTCCGAAAAACCTCTGCCCGTAAAGCGCCGGCACACCAAGGAACCGGCCGAAGCAGCCCCGCCTTCCTGACCTGAGGTACCTTTCTGCTCAGGGGGCGTCCCCCATCCTCCCACCCAGCGGCTTCATCGACGCTGCGCAGTGACCGCGGGCGCTCCTCGTTGCAGCCCCTGATTTCCGAAAGCGGCCCTTGGCCTCGGGCGGCTCCTCCTCCTCGGGCGCCGCTCGCCGCTCTTGCCTTCGCGAAGCCACGTTACAGGCCATCGTTTTTTTCTGTCTTTACGGGCCTCCCTCAGATCGGCCCCGTTTTCGGGTTTATTTTTTCCAAGAAAATATGGTCTCACCACAACCGATACTCCATTTCTAATCAGAAGAAAGGTACCCTGTGTCGACGCGGGTCTGGGTGTGTTTCTGGGTGTGGGTGTCTCCCACTTGGCACTCTAAGCTCCGGTTCACCTCTTTGCACAAAGAAATAAACCATTTCAAAGCGAATGGACTGCTTCTGACCCACTTTTGCGGCACCAGCTACGGCCAGATCTCTGCAAGGGGACCCTGAGCGGGGCAACCTCTCCCTCCCGCAAACCAGGATGCCGGGGCGACCCTCACTCACCATCTTCCTGGCTGTGGATATTCTGCGGGCTGCGCATCCTCTCCTCCTGGCTGGGGCTGAGACTGGTGTGGAGCTGCTGATCAGCTGACATCCATGTGGAGTCACTCATGTCAAACTCCTCGCTGCTCACCGAGGTCTCATCCTGGGAGGGGGGGAGAAGAAAGGGTTAACTGAAGCAAGGATGGGGAGGGGCTGGAGAGAGACCCCCTGCTCCTCTCCCAGCTTCCTCCCCCTCCCGCTTTTCCAAATCTCAGCTCCAGGCTTCCTGGAGGAGGCTTCCTGTTTGAAGACACAAAGAGGAGGAACCACGCGGAACAGGACGTAATTAAGATTGCTGCCCGCTGCTGCCTCTCCATCCGGGCACCCTGGGCGACCTGCTGGCTGGACTAATGGGCCATGTTGGAGGAAAAGGGAAGGGTGGGGACAGGCCGCCCCGCCCCGACCATCCTGGGGGCCGCCCTCCTTCTGCAACACCTGCGAGGACTCAAGTCGAGCTCTTGTCACAGTTTATCCTCTGCACGATCCCAGGAGGCAGGTGAGGAACGTGCAAGCACAGGCGGTCACCTGAGAGCCTCCTTGGCAGCCAGGTGAGCCTTTGGCCGTCCTCTCCTCCACGGCATCCATTTGCTTTGCCAGGGCTGCCAGGAGATACCCGAAGCGCGGAGAGAGCCTTTGCTCAGAAGCCGTGAAGGCATACAAGCCAGGAAGATGGCTGCCTTAGGTCAGTTTGGGCTGGCGGATATCAATAGTCAGATCAGAGGAGGAGGAGAGAGCGAGCGAGAGGGAGCGAGCGCCTGGCGCCCGGCCGGAAAATAAGAAAAAAGCAAAAAGAAGGGAATTGTCTCCAAGGGTGCGTCTTAGGAGCCGTTGCACCCTCATCCCATCCCCCAAAGGTCGGGCAGACCCACAGGTCTTGCGAGAGAAAACAAAGCCCCCCCGGGGGCTGGAATCAGTAAGAACGCCACTGCCCTCCCCAAACTCCGCTCCCGAGAAACGGGTCCCCCGTGGCCGGGAAGGAGGCAGGCGGCCAACGCAGGAGCTGTCTTCGGGCGTCCTCAGCCGGGTCGGCCGCCTCGTGCCGCGACACACGGAGCATCTTGCTCGGAAACAGAAGCACCGCGCACATCACCACGACGCCTGATGCTGGAGAAGAGCGGCTAAAGTAAAGATTTAAAAACGCACGCAATGCTCCCGTTAAAACGCCACCAGCGCCCCGTCGGACAGATTATTTTTACCGACAGCTGCACTGACACTCAGCGCAGACCGCAACGGTTCGGAGCCTCATCGCAACCGTGCTGGAGGAGGATGCGAATGTTTTCCCGACGTTATTCGGCAGCCTCCAAGCCGAGAGCGGGAGGACTTTGATGCCGGCCAGCGGCTCTCCCTCCTCTCCGGCCTCTCTCCTCTTCAGAAACCCAGTCCAGCTGTCGCTAGCTCACCAGCACCGCGGCTCGTGCAGCAACGCATCGGTTCCTGGGAGGCACCGGTGCACTCGGCTGCGCACCCGCAGGCCTTCTGCTCTCCTCGCTGGGGTCGTGGCCGCTGAGATGCCCAGGGTGGGTCCTAAGCAGCATTCGGGCAACCCTCACCGAGGGGCAAAGCAGGGCCAGGGGGAGGCCTCTTGACGCTCAGGGGAGACGCCTGGCTGCTTAGGGGACCCATCTGCCTCCCCCAGCCCTGCACCCACGCGCGGATCCTCGCCACGTCAAGGCACCTGGCCTCTGCCTCTGCCGGGATGTGGCGGCGGCGATAGCCCTCACGTCCGATGCTGCAAAAGGCACTCTTGTATTCTCACAAGCACATCTGCACATGCCCAGAGGCTGCCTGGAATGAATCCACCCTTTCAGACGGCGGAGAGCCTCCTCAAACCCCTGGCTGGAGGGTGGGGGGGTCGGAAGAGGCACGCAGGAGGGCAGTTTGTCTCGTCCTGAAGCGAGAATCGGGCTGCGGCGAGGCGAGGCTGAGGCCAG
>JANHZU010007390.1:24593-53947 GCA_032468055.1 Acrochordus granulatus | reverse complement strand
GTTTTTATTGACATTATAGAGCTTCTCCACCTTTGCCTGCAAATGATCTAATCAATCTAATTTCGATATTGGCCATCTTGGGTTGTTGGAAAAGTGTATAGTTATGCCTTGCTTCATTTTGTACTCCAAGGCCTGTTATTCTGGTTATCTTTTGATTTCCTACTTTAGCATTCCAATCCCCTATGATGAAAAGGACACCTTTTTTTGGTGTGAGTTCTAGAAGGTGTAGGAGGCCTTCGTAGAATTGGTTAACTTCAGCCTCTTCACCATCAGTAGTTGGGGCACAGGCTTGGATTACTGTGATGTTGAATGGTTTTCCTTGGATTCTAACTGAGATTATTCTGTGGTTTTTGAATTGTACCTTAGTACTGCTTTTTTCACTCTTTTATTGACTATGATGGCTGCTCCATTTTTTTTCAGAGATTCTTGTCCACAGTAGTAGATATAGTGGTCATCTGAATTAAATTCACCCATTCCCATCCATTTTAGTTCATTGCTTCCCAAGATGTCAATGTTCAATCTTGCCATCTCATGTTTGACCACATCAGCTTACCTTGATTCATAGATCGTACATTCCAAGTTCCTATGCAATATTGTCCTTTACAGCACTGGACTTCCCTTTTACCTCCAGTGAGTCCACAACTGAGCATCTTTTTGGCTTTGGCCCAGCATTTCACTCTTTCTGGAGCTACTTGTAATTCCTACTGATCTGAGAGGCTCATCTTCTGGCGTCCTACCTTTTAGTCTTTTGTTGCTGTCCATGGGGTTTTCTTGGCAAGGATATTGAAGTGGGTTGCCATTTCCTTCTCCAGTAGAGTCCTGTAATCCATTTTTCACTAGATGTCTAGGAACTCCAACAATATCTTGCACAGTCCTTGTCAACCCAGGCGACAACCACGCAGGTATGGGTTTCTGTAAATGATGTCCCTTTTTTTTATGGGAGGGAGACACTCTTCGTCTGGCTCCTCTGATGAGACCTGTCCAGTATGATTGAACCTCTGGCATAGTTCTTATCTTCTTTGGAGCACATAAATCCCCCAAGCACAGCAAGGTGGTGTCTCACTGTGCGTCGGGGAATCCATTAATACATGCCTAGTAAAGTAGAGAAATGAAATTTCTGGACATTTTTAGTCAGAGAAATTGAGGAAGATTAAAAAAAGAAAAAGAAAATTACTTTAAACAAAAATCAACTATTTCTTTAGCATACTTTTTTGATCAAAAGATATTGGTTACATCTGTGGTGTATAATAGCATGTTCATTAGGTCATCATGTTCTGTATATTACATTTAAATACTGTACTGAGGTGGATCTTTTTCTATAATATATCAGAATAAGTATTAAATATAACATATAGATTTAATAAGAGTTAAATACAGCAGATCAGCTCTCAGTAATATATTGAGTTTAAAACTCACACCATTCTACATACAGTACTTTTAAAAAAAATCCTCTGTGCTGCTTTGTCATTTGTAGCTCTCAAGAAGACACTGACACAGCCAGGAGAAGTTTCTTAGATGTTCTCCATTGTCTTATGCAAACAGGACAATTCCATTTTTCTTTCTAATTTAATCTCCATATTAAATAATCCCATTCCACTGTACTTATATTCTGAGGACTTGTCAGGAAAATTGAGATTGCAAGACAGGATTCACCAACCACTGCAAAAATGAAAAAGGGAGTTCATAAATTAAGAAGTCATTGAATTCATATTTGTCATGTGAAAATAGCAACATTCTCTGAAGGCAGGAATACACTTATAAATACTACTTGTCATTAGGATAAGAATTGCAATGCAGTATAATCTTTATGTTTTATAATTATTTATTGTTATCCCTTTCATTCCTTGTAACATCTGTGGAATCAAAAATTGTACTTTGAAGAAGCAGGATAGAAAGAACATTGATGCTTTTGAAATTATTGTGGAAGACTCCTAAGAATATCACAGATAACCAAGAAAATAAACAAATAGGTCAAATCAAACTAGTGTGTTCACACTTAAAATATGAAAAACCAGGCTCAAATTATTATGTTTTTGGTCACATTATGTGAAGGCCTAGCTCTCTTATGAAATCTACAATGCTTGGAAAGATAGAAGGAAAGAGGATGATTAGCACCAATATGGTAGACTTAATTACAGCAGGGATGGCGTACTGTTAGAAGATCCCTAGGCCAGGCTGAAAACAGATCATCCTGCAGAAGGCTTATCTGTGTGATTGCTAAGACTCAACACCATCCTGATGGCACCTAAAGAGTCATTGTTAAAGAGACAAGAAAACTTCTGTCTCTCTATGTGTAATGCAGAACTGCGTAAACAGATGTTTTATACATACTGTTATAAAATACATACTGTTATTTTTATCTATAAAACAGATGATTTATACATACTTGACAATGACAACACAAGGCTAATTAGTATTAGTCAGCACTAACTAAGGGCCTGGTTATCTAAGAAACCTTCTGTGGATTCTGCTTGGCAGAATCGGTATGCTTTGGGTCTCATCGATTAAACATTGTCATCTGATGGAATCCAGGAAAAGGGCCTTCTTTATTGTAGCAACTGCCCTCTGGGACATTCTTTCCCATGAGATTTATATGGTTCCCACTCTGACCTTGTCAAAAAAGCCCTTAAATCCTATCTACGTGTGGATGAAATTTAGATTTTTGTGCAATCCTTTATACTACTTTACATCCGACATCACTAAACATTTGATAGGAAGCAAAGAAGATTATAACTGCCCTGACAGCTTTCTTTGCAGGACAGGATTGCTGAATTTCTACATCCATCAAGTTGCTCTGTATGTGTATTCTCTCTCTCTCTTTCTCTCTCCAATTCTCTCATTTTGGCTTGGGGATTTCTAGCATTTGTGTATATGTAAATATATGCTCTTTTATTCTTGCATTTTCTTTGGCACGTGTAACTTTACATCTTTAATGACTGTTCATATTTTCTAGATCTACACTGAATCCCTGTAAACAGTTACAAAAATTTCTACCCTTCTCCCTCGAATAAGATTTTTTAACCAAGTGTTATTCACATCTTGTAGGATTTCTCCCTAGAAGTAAAGCTGTTTTACTACCTTACTAATATTATGTACCAGAAGTTTGATAGCTTCTGTTTTTGCATAGAGCTGACTTATCCCCAGAAGTATCCCACTGTTTCATAAATCTAAACCTCTAAATCTTCTACTGTTATATGTTTCTAATCTTGGTTCTGGAGATGATCATCATTGAATAATAAATAAATTTCAGAAAGTTGAAAGCAGCATCAATGGTATATTTCAGTTCACATTTTTTTCAGCACCCTGATAAGTAGTTTTTGTAATCTCTCGTTTTGTTTTAAAATCTAAACAACTTGTTTGCCTAGAGTTCATAATGGGAGAAAGTAAATGAACATGAATGCCAGAACAATTAAGTTTTTCTATCAGATTATTTTTCATACCTTTTAAAAACAAATGCCTTTTTGTCTTCCATAGTTGGAAGCCTTTTGTCTTCCATAGTTGGTCATATTACCAAATATAGCTCACATTTTATTCTTGCAAAATATGGTTTGAGAAGTCAAATAATTTATATTAGGTTAAGGATTCCCTCAGTCTTTTCACATACCAAATTAGCCGAGCATTTTCAGATTATAAAGCAATCCAGTAGTTTGTCCCTAACAGGTACAAACTTGTAAAACCAGGATGCATTACACAAATAGAAAATCAGAGGTGTGTTGCAAGTCCAGTACTGAGTTACCAGCAGCAGGTTATGGAAAGAAACAGAAAGAAGTTTACCACTACTGTCATGTGAGTATATTTCCATTTGTGCAACAGAAATATTTTTTTCTCTTTGTCTATCCCTCAAATCTGTTCAGGAGGGTCCCCCAACCTCCTGGATTAGATCTATGAAGTCATAGGAGCTGCAGTAGGGAAGGAAAATACAATTTACTAATTGTACCCATTTTCCAGTCTCAACAGGAGACAATTCAGGGAACGAAAGAGATATAGAATGGACTGACATGGATACAGAGAAAGAACACACATAGAGAGACAGATAAATGACATATATGTGAGAAAAGGTATTGATATATATTTTCAGACCTGAGACTTTTCAGAAGCAACGCTGGAAAACAATTTCAGCAAAGACTACTGTTGTTTATATAAACTATTTAATAAAAAGTGAATTCTCCAATAGATCATACAGCTAGGATCCTGTCAATTAGATTACAGATTTCTAAAAGCTATTTGCTTGCATCTCCCCTTGGATGCTGAGCTTTCACTTAGCTGAGGAACCATTGAATCACAGACTATTTGCAGACATTTGCTTGGAATGTGTCCATAAAATAGGCTATGTATCTTTTTATAATTTGATAACACATTTAATTGGATTCCTGTATTGCCACCTGATCTATTAAAAACAAAACACAATGTGATGTTGTACTCTCTGAAAAGTCTATGAATGGATAAAAAAACTAGTATTATGAATTGCATGTGAACATAAATGAGAAAAATAATACAAACATGTATTAGTAAAATAAATGTTTATAAAGAAAAATAAAATACAATTCATTCAGGTACCTACATATCCAGATGGATGCTATTGAGAATTTTTTTCCCAATGGAACTGGCCAGCATTCAGCAAAAATTCTGATACATCTCATTTATGTGAAAAAAGATGTTTGTTCCTAATTTCTTTAATATAAGTGGATTTTCCTCAGCCTATTGACCTCTTAGCAAGTAGTCCTCCTTTAATATTATTTTTTACTCTATATATTTATCATTTATGATGTATCATTGTCAAGGGGCAATCCCAATCAGTAGAAACAGGCAAATAAGGAATTGAAATAATAATAAACTTTATTTTCCTAAGTTCAAAAATTCACAGGAATGGTGACTATAGCCATACAGTAAACTAAAAAAAATTATGACATATCGAGACAGAGTATTAAATACAGAGACATATATTGGCCACAAAGTTATATACTGTCAAGTCCATTTTTTTCCAGAAGTAACATAGTACTATGAAAATTGGATTTAAAAACTGAATGAAAAAAATGATGC
The DNA here is from genome assembly GCA_032468055.1 of Acrochordus granulatus. Taxonomy (NCBI): domain Eukaryota; kingdom Metazoa; phylum Chordata; class Lepidosauria; order Squamata; family Acrochordidae; genus Acrochordus; species Acrochordus granulatus. Next base: position 48,907 of record JANHZU010007390.1, on the reverse strand, counting down.
TTTTGAATTACAATGCTGGAGAAAATTGTGGGAGTCTATCTTGGACTGCAAGAATTAATAATTCAGTACTAGATATATGTCTGTGAAGACTCTCATTCATCCAGGGTAATTGCATCGCAACAAAAGTTTAAAAAACAGGCATCTGGATTGGATTTTTTTAAGTAGAAAACTTGCAAGGACTAAAATTTAAAGTAAAGTTTAAATATTTTAGACGTATGTGAAGACAAAAATAGAGATGGCTCTGATTTGAAAAATGGGAAAAAAATGAAAAAGACCCTAATGTAATACTAGGTGGGTTGATATTATCACTGTGACACAAAAACAAACTTATGAGGACAGGTAATCCTAGAGACTTGATGCCCATCAAGTCCTGAAGTATCAGAAATTACTGAATAGTATGGGAAAGAGAGCATCAAAGTGCATGATGAGACAAGACGTGGCCCAAGAGATTTTAAAGATTTATTTATATAAATATGTGCTTGTTAAGAATTAACAATGACTTGATGGCACACAATCAATAAATCAATTATATCACATCAAACAATGGTTTCTGTTCTATTTAATCTAGTTCAACAAAAGCAACAAAGAATATTATGGCAAAGGAATATATTTATTATTGCTTAACATTTCCCAGATGTTAATCATCTTCATCAGATACATTCAGCATACAGTACAATATCCGAAGAAAGAAGTAGAACATATATAATTTGTTTTGGCTGGACTGGGGAAATATTAGCTCATATGTAATTAACTGTTAGAAGAAAGTCCCGGGTTCAAGTCCAGGCCAGGTCTGCTTAAAGAAAAAAAACATTCACTGGGCAAGTTGCTTGAAGCAGAAGGCAGTTTATTTTGGTAGCATGACAGGAAGCAATCTAGATAACTACACTTTAGGGTTCAGAAGCAGGGGTATTTATAGATTTGCTGATTTTAGTGGACGTGTCAATTTGGAAGTGTTTAATATGGTGTACGTGAGGCTTCAGGGAGTGTTGATCTTTAATTTTTCATGCATGTGTATCCTGTGGGTGCCTAGGAATGAATCTGGGAAATCACGTACTGCATGTTTAAGAGATTGCCTTGAAAGGTTGCAACATAAGGGTTAATTATGTCTCCAAGTTTAATTTTCTGTCTGAGTCACATTTGTTAATTGGAGCTGGCCAGAGATCTTTTGCAACATATATTATGCCAGTGCTTAGTTAAATGGTCTGAGGAGAAATATGATTTTCTTCTAAAATGATTTATTCCTCCCACAGAACTATAGGAAGGGCAGGCAATGAAAAGGACTTTTTGACAGCAGGAATGTGCACAATTGGATGAATGCAAGTTAAGTGTCAGCATCAAGGGGAATTTTGAACTGATTTACATCCCATTACTGAATAGTTTTGTTTTCAATATGCTTTGTGGAAAATAAGGGTTAGGGAAAAAACGTTAAATATGTGATAATGGATCTCCTTTGAATGCTGGAGACTGAAGTTCAGGTAAAACCGGGTGCTAGAGAAAATACCACAGTTGATATAAACACATCAGTTGTGACCTGGATGTTAGCCGGACCGAGAATTCTCAGTTGACTCTAACTTTGAAGAGAGGGATGGGGACTTTTTCGTTCTTCACTGGGGCAGCAGTAGCAGAGTAATTTTAAAAGCTCTTTAAAAATTAACATTAAGTGTCCGCACAAAGCAGATGGGTTTCGAGATGTACACGTGCGTCAGAATAACCCCAGGCTAGGAACAACCGAAGGAAGGGAAATCAGAAGGCGAAGGCGAAGTTGACAACGCTTCCGAGTCCGCCGCTTTGCATCACCGCACAGCCTGGAAACTTTCAGGGTTGATCCGAACTCGGAAGCCCGGATATCCCCCTTGACTGTAGGCCGTTTTACCGCAGAGTTTGGGAACCGCGATCGACGCGTCTGAAGACGAAGCTTCCTCCTTCGAGTAGTGCAGTTAAACTCGGAATGGAACTAAGAAAGCGCTCCCCGTGAAAAATCAGAGAGAGAAAAAACAGAAAAACCAAAGGACGTTCTTGCAAGTGATAACGCGGTGCAAAATAGTTGCGCAGATGTGCGCGCGTTTATATTCTGAATAAAACGAACGAAAATTGCCCTGTCGCTTCCAGACGCTTCTCTCTCAGGCTGACGACCTCAGCCCCTCATCCCGGCGGAAGAAGTTTCGGTTTATTTCCCTATCTGCGTGGAAGGCCGGCCGAGCCGTGCCGAGTTCGACGCAGAACACCGCTCGAGTTGCAGCCAAAATCCCTCAGCGGATCTTCCCGCTACTGTCCTTCGAAATCCGATCCTCCAAAGATCCCGCTATGCCTCGTTGCCTGGCATTTTTACACGCGAGCCTTGAGAACTTCCAACGCAGACGCAAACGCACGGCGGTGACGGCAAGCCGGAGCGCGTCCGTTCACCGCCCTGCGGCTTCGCGTCCTTCTCTGCAGGAGGAAGAGGCGGAGGCGCATCGGCGCCCGGGCTGATTCGCTTTCCCTCTTTCCTACGGGAAAGTCTCTCCTGGGGTGCATCAAACATGGCGTCCAAAGTCACCCCGGAAGTTGGGCGCTGAGGAAGGGCGGATGGGTCAAGGCGCCAGAAGGCCGCGCCTCCGCTTACGTCGCTGGCAGGCCTGTGCGGAGTGCTCAGAGCGGCGGCGGGCGCGCGCGACCTTCCCCGCGCGCCCGTCGCCCGGCTGGAGGCGCGCGAAGCTACCGACCGCGCGCTTCTCGGACCGCGGACTGGGCGCGCGCCCGTTGCTTCTTTGCCGCCCGGTGGGCTCGCCGCGCGGGCCTCGCTTAGGAAGGGGACGCAGCATGGCGCTCGTGCCCGGGCAGGTGCTGCGAGTCGCCATCCTCCTCTCCTACTTCTCCGTCCTGTGCAATTACAAAGCCATTGACATGCCAGCGCACCAGACCTATGGAGGCAGCTGGAAATTTCTGACGTTCATTAACCTGGTAAGTCACCTGGCCACGCCGCCGCCCCTCACTTCCTTCCTCGGGACGAGAGGACGCGCTCCCCACTCCCGCGCAAGGAGAGCGGCTGCGCTGCCCCGCCGGACCTGGCCGGTAGCCGCGAGCCTGCCCCCCGGGTCACCCGCCCGCCTCGTTTCGCGGCCCGGCGGTGCGACGCGGCCGGCCCGGCACGGCTCCGAGGATGAGGCCTGCTTTGCGCGGAAGGACTGGCGTGGGGCAGCGTTTACGGGTACCGCGAAGAAAGTCGTTTTTGAAGAAAGGAGGAAGGCGCTGCCGTCGCGGCGGGGTCATCTGAAGGCAACTTTCTGTTAGCTACGTGAATGATCCTGGCCCGGAAAGAGAGTGACATCTGTGAGGGTTGTTGGCTCGCCCGCGCTTAGAAATAGCGCTACAAGGCGCTCTGGCATCTACAGTACATACCACGGAATATACCACAGCATGTATACGACGGTATATCCGCTGCACCGTGAGGAGGAGGAGGAGGAGGAGGACTAGAGGCGGCTGCTGAGAGGGTAACAACCACATTATGGTGTGTGGTATGATTCCACCAGCAGACCCCTCACCCAAAAGCAGTTTATCGATTCAGAAAGGCTTCCTCGTTTCTTTCCATTAGAGTTGCCACTTCTGGACATACCTAATGAACATCCAAGTGAAAATGTCACTTACACTGTAGCAATTTAGTTATATTTAATAGTATCTGTTCTCAGCAACCCGGTTCTTTAGCTGGTATTGGCCTTTGAACCCGAGTTCTTCCCAAGAACGTAAGATGACGTCATGTCTTGGCGTAGTCTATGTGTGCAGGTCGAAGCAGTCTGGCCTTTTGTGACTTACATTTGGAAATTTTGTCAATGTGCGGGTTTTCTAACTGCTGTCCAAGATTTTTGGTATGGCACCCAGCATGCTAATAACCACTGAGGTCACTACAGCTGGTTTATCCCATAATTTTTCAGTTTCAATTTTCAGATCTTGATACTTTGTGGTCTTCTCCAATTCTTTGTCTTATATTTTAGTATTCCACATCAATTATCCACATTTTCTTTTTTTCAGTTGTTATTACCCTTCATAGCAGAGTCCTCCAAATATTTAGATTGGATTTGGCATTTTTATCCATCTCTCAAGTCCTTCCCAAGGATCTGGGATACAGAGATGTTGTTTGGTGATATTAAAGGTATCATCGCAGAATATAAGCTGTCCCAAGCAGTGCTGCCTTTTGCAATCGACTGATGGTGATTTTGTCAATAATGATGGTTTCAAGTGGAGTTCCAGATGACTTGGGATTGCACCCAAAGGGGCCTATTACTATTGGTATCTTTGTTTTCTTTTGCCACAGTCATTTTATTTCTATTTGAATATCTTCAAATAGAAATGATTTTTCTTCTACTGTGCTGTCTGCAGGTACCGCCAAGTCCACTATTCAGTCTTTCTTACTGACAGTTGTTAAATCTGGGGTGTTATATGGCAGATGCTTGTCTGTTTGAATCCTAAACTCCTGAACAAAACCATCTAGCATTTAGCATCTGCATTTTCAATTATTGTGCCAACTTTGCAGTATTTCTCGCAAATAGTCCAAGATATAATTGTTGCTACTTTGTTATGACATTGTTTGTAGTTGGTCTGTGTGATCTTCTTGTGGCAGTTAATTAGGTGACCACTGTTTCTTCAGCTTCTTTGCAGAAATGGAATTTGCTATCTGTTACTGTCTTCTCAATTCTAACATTATATGCATTTGTTCTTAAGCCCTGGTCTTAAGGCCAGAATTATTTATTTATTTAACACATTTCTATGCCGCCAACTTATTATTATACTTTTGTGTGATACTAACACCTTCCCCCCACCCGCTGGTTGGCGATGTTCACATCCGAACTTAGTCCTTCTGTTTCTTTCTTTGGTTTTCCTGTTCTTTGCCGGATCAAAGACCCTTTGTCAGGTCTTGTTCTTATCTGCTTGGTCTTCTATTTTTTAATGTACTGGCCATATAATACTTTGCCTCATTTCTTAATTTGGTCTTTCTTATAGGCCAATTTGGTTTCTCCAATACTCAGTAAGCCTTCATGGTATATTAGCTTCGTCACTGTCCTTTAGATATTCTTCCAATGCCTGTTTTTCTTCCTCAGTTGTCTAGTATATTTGCAACATTCCACACCTATCTATTTTCTTTAGAAAGCAGAGACTCTCAACGTGGATAAAGAGCATGACTCATTGTCATTATTTTTCTGGTCTTTCTATCCAAGGCTTTTAGTTCTGCTTGAGTCCAGTCCACTATTCCAGCTGTGTATCTACTTGCTGGAATTGCCCAAGTGTTAATTGCCTTGATGGTGTTTCCTCCATGAGTTTGAACTTTAAGATTGTTTTTTCACTCTCATTATGTATTCTTTTCTAACCTTTTTGACTTCAGTGTGTTTGATTTTGTCAGCTTGAAAAGTGCCCAGGTATTTGTAGTGATTATCTTCATCTAGCATCTTGATGTTATTTCCATCGTGTATCTTGATTCTGTGGAATTTCCTGTGGAAATTTTGTCAATGTGCAAATTTTCTAAGTGCCATCCAAGATTTTTTGTTACAGCACCCTGTGGGCCAATAACCCTAACCAACCATGGCTGGTTTATTACTAGCTGAAGTTTTCTCCTAGAAGGAACATATAAAAATATTATTCCAGCAACATCATGGTACTTGAAATGTTATATAGACAGCTGTAGTTAGTTTTGCCCATTCTAGAAGAACTGGCTCAAGTTTTAAAGGACCTTGCTTAATTCTGTAGTCTAAGAATTCTGGGAGGAGGACGGTTTTGTTCAGGATTCATTTTTTTACTCAGTATAGGATGGCAAGTTAATAGCTTCCAATTTAGAATGTCTTTCCCCTAAAAAAGATATTTTGATTTTCATCCTCATAATCTTCTGTCTCATCAAAAAGATCTGAGAATCAAAAGTCATAACAATGATTCATGACCCCTCTTGACAGGTATAAGAATGTCAGATACAATTCCAATGTTTCAATCTGCCTTCTCAAATTTCAGTTACTTCATCAGTTTCTTGTGCACAGTAAACTGAATATGGGTGTAAATGTAAAAGTAAAGAATTTGCTTCCTTGGCCCAAAATTCATTGTTAAAAAATAAGCTTGATTTTTTTGCATCACAAATACCCAGGTTTGGATACTTGATGTAAAATGGTGCTTAAAAGTTTGAATTTTCAGTATTTCTGCAAAAATATGATCTAAAACATGATCTCTTGAAGATCAAGTTTTAATTAGTGTAATTGGTTTTAATAGTTTTTATTTTGGTTGTTTATTCATAATCATGTATAGTTTTCTGTTTTTTAAGTATGTGAGTTGCCCAAAGTTCTGTATGTTAGTTGGCTAGCTATATAAATTGAATAGATAAATAAATACATAAATCTCTTTCTCAAATAATGTATATATCTGTTCAAGAATGAAAAAACTTCCAGCAGGTGACCATGATGGCCTTATATCTTCTTGTCAATTACTTGAGACTAAACTTAAGACAATTTCTTGCTGGAAAAAATGCATGATAAACTGTGTTAAATTGTTTAAAAAAAGAAGGGGGAAATAACTACATTTAGTAAAGATAACTTTTGCTTTCTCATTAGGTGGCAGCATATTTGTGACCTTGTTTTTGCTTGGAAGCTAAGAAGGATTGAAACTAGTTGGTATTTGAATTGGTGATGTGCAGAACAGTGGGGTAGGCTGGAAAGTCAAAAATACATTCCAGAAGCAAGTTTTGGCAAACCACTTCCAAATCAATATCAAGTAAATTGCTTGAATAAAGTCACAGGATACAAGCCTAAATTAGAGAAGAGTTTATTGTTCTTTATTTTTAATACTCCAACAATACATTAACAACTTTCATAAATATTTAGGCAGAAAAAAATACATGATGAAGAAAGCCTCAGACTGGACTTTTCCTCTAGAGTTTAGTGTCTAGTAAATTGCATTTTGTGATAGAATAATTGTTTCCTAAAAGGATAGACTAATTTTACATACTTGCTCATAGAGGTATAAATTGTAGTGTACAAAATTCCAATTCATCAGACAACTTCCTATTTGACAGCATTCTTCCTTTCATGATAACCAAGTTTTATTTTTATAATCTTTCTCCATATCATAGAATTTTCATAATTTACAAAGTTGATAAACCCCCACCACCATCTTGCTAACTGCAACACTTTTGTCTGTCTAGCTTAGAAAGAAGGAAAGTGAGGGAGGGCAATAAAATGCATAAAATTATGCATGCTGTAAACAAGTGGGCGAGAAATTTGTATATTATACATACGCTATTATACCTTAAGATCATCCATTAAAATCACATATAGGGAGATTAACTGCCGATAAAAGGAAATAATTAGGGTTATTGGCAAAGTAGTTACAAATATAAAAGAAGAAGGAATCCAATATCAAAACTATCATGTCTACATTCCACTTGCTAGGAGCAATGTTGGGAGAAAGCTTACTTTACTCATCTCCAGATGCATCTTCTGTGGCCTCTGTGTACAGTAACATAAATTAGAATAATGGACTGTGCTGACTAGGAAGACAGAAAAAATTAAAACTGAAACTGAAAATCAATGGACATGAGTTTGGATAGGTTTGACTTGTTTGGGATGATTTCAGAGGCTTATAGAATACACCCCAAAAGAACATGAATTGTCCCTCTTTCTCTTACATACTGGCTTACAAAAATATTCTTAAGTGACACATTTATACTTTGATAAATAAATAAGCATCAGATTAAGGTTATCAGTTTTGCTTTCCTTTGGAAACTAAAGCTACAATGTTTTAGAAGTGTGAACCAAATTTGTAGATAGCTACAGATCATACTGATACATTTTGACTACAAATTGATGTTGCACATTGGGCTTCTATAGTTTATGCATCATAAAATAGTATTCAGGTTTTTGGCTTTGCACTGCTCACAAGTTGCACACTTTAAAATATTTGACCATGATATTTTGATTTCATCTGCAGAAGAGATTTACTGATTGTAACTGGGTTTTTTTTTTTGAGATTGCTTTTGAAAAGGAATTATTTTTGGACATGCTTTGTCCAACGTGGCAGTGGCATATTAAATGTCTGTATATCTTTAGTAAACCTGGATATGCCTTGTTTCTCAGCATTATTTCAGCCAAACTACCATTAATAATGCTTCCAAAAATAAATTAGATTGACTAGATTTTGATTGAAAATCTTTTTGAAGTGCTTGAAAAATAGCTTACTTGAAGTTTTTGTACGTCCAATTTAAATAAATTTCCAGAAGATAAAATTTAGTTCAAGTCTAAATTCTCAAATAATGTGTTTAGGCATTTTAATATATTCATTACTTTAAATGAAGTGTATTCTATTTCTGATTAAGACAAATAATATCTGACTTGGTAAATTCCTGTTTACTTTATTTATAAGCTCCTTTTTTCCAGGTTTCTTAGCAACATTTTTCAGAAATGGTTTACATTGTTTTTTTTACCAAGGCTGAGACAGAGAGTGACTGGCCAAAGATCACCCAATTGGCTTCATGTCAAAGATAGGACTAGAACTCACAAATCTTCTAGTTTCTAGCCTAAGGTATAAACACTACACCAAACTGGCTCTTGCTCTGCTATTACTGTCCTTAAATATTAATAATGGCATTATTAACAATAGTGGATTTAAAAACATGTAAGAGAAGCAAGATGGTCTATTTACATTGGGGGAGTATACAATAATAGCAACTATCATCTGTGAATACCTCTGTACATACCCAAATTATTTTCTTTGGGGTAAGAAGTGTTGTGCAACTGCATAGCAGCCAAATGAATAAAAAGAAAAGAAAAATATAAGGAAATATCGTTGCATTTAATTTACACTTTTCATTGTATCTCTCCATGCAGTACCTTCTATCCTTGCAAACCATCAGTGCTTCCACCAATTAAGGGATCCTAGAGTAAAAGGGAAGAAGAGGAAGAAGTAGTTTCCATACTTGGTGTGGAAACATTCTAATAGGACTTTGGTTGAAAACCTATAAATTAATGGACACATGAATATTTTAATTAAACTTAGAAGTCCATTTTTCTTCATTTTTAAATGTATTGTTGAATAGAAAATTTTCTGCTGTGATACTTTGTTCGGTTATAAGCTGTTTATTTCTGTAGAGTCTGCTAGAAAGGAAATGTCTTTTGTGAATTTTATATGTGATATAAGATACATAACTGTCATACATAATTGCCCATTAATGCTTGGGTCTTATTGTTGAATTACATCATATGGCAACTGGGATTGTATGCATGGTTCCTATTAATTAATTGAAGCATGCACAATGTCTGAATTTGACAGCTAAGCCTCCCCTTCCAAGCCAGAGAATCTTAAGCTTGAACCAACAGCTTCAGAAATCAACAACTCCCAGAATTACATGGTGATTGGAACAGAACCCAATATCACCACTTGAAAGTTTAGGGTTTAGGTCTGAGATCTGCCTTGTTCAGAATTTATATCTTGTAGGATAGAATCTGAGACAGGGCTTTGACTTCAGGGTACAAAATTTTGATAAAGTAAAATGCTTTACATTATATATGTGTACTGCAGTTGCTGACATTGTCATGTTCAGAGTGTCTCGCCTTGGATTATAAGACCAAATGTAAAAAAAGTTAATTCAAAACACCAAAACTATTCAAATATGACAAGTAATAAATAAAATAAATGTGGATCATATTAATGCGTATTCAAGTCAATCTCGACTCTTTGTGATTACCTGAAAAATAAAAGGCTAGGCAGTAAAGACTTAGAGATGTAGAGGCTAATTCAGCCCCTCAAGACCAACTGGATACAGTCCTAGATTGAGTTTACTGTATTGTGGAACTCAGTCAGCAAAGACCTTTCCTATAGATTGTGGTAATGTTACTCCATATGGAGATTACATTCCATAAATTATATTCATCAAGAATATGGGAAATATAGAATATTAGGACCAAGTGATAATTCAAATGGAACTTGTCCCTTAAATAGGACATTAGGAATTTTACTCGAAGTGAGTAACAGTTTTTATATTTCAATGAGTTGTCCAGCAAAATCATCCTGATCATTGTGTATGCTAAAATAATATCTGTTATTTGAATTTCTAGGATTGAAAATTAATTAGAAGATATTCCTTATTCATTTTGCTATTTATATTTTTCTTTCCCACTGAAGAGACTAGGTAAAAGCCTCGGGGTTATCATTTACAGGACTGTATATTTTCAGTATCTCAGAAAAATATAAAATTGTGTTTGAAAAGATAGGCTATACTGATTAAGAAAAGCTAAATATTAATAGTATTTCCAAGAATAAGAATTTTTTATAAGATTCTTGAAATCCTTCTTTCTTTAAAAAAACTACAGTATTGAATAATAACAGTGGGGCTTTTACTTACCTTCCTTTGTTAAACAAATGTTTAAATCATTTTATTGTAAACTTAGGACACATACGATCTTTGTCAGAAGAATCCAAATTGTTTGTACTGTATTTTATGTTTTTCCAGCTAATTAAATATGTACATAAATGTTTTACTTCCTGATGGTGTGTAAAGAATTGATTCAAAATTCAGAGACAACAAAAACAAAAATTAAATATACTTGATTGACAAAAATAACAAATCTAAAGCATTTTGAAGGGAAATTTTGTAGGAAACACTACTGTATTCAAAAATTACTGGGTTTATTAGGGATAAATAATGAAAGCATAAGAAAATTTTGAGGGGCATGGTGTCCTAGCAGTTAAGACACTGGACTTGTCGGCTGGAAGGTAGGTAACCTGAGTTTGAGACAAAGGTGCCCTGTAATAGGGTGAGCTCCCATTATTCGCCCCTCTGGCCAACCTAGCAGTTCAAAAGCACGTAAAAATACAAGTAGATAAATAGGTACTGTTCTGTGCGCTTTATAGTCATGCTAGCCATATGACCATGGAAGCATCTTCTGACAATGCTAGCTCTTTGGGTATAAAACAGCACTGCCCCTAGAGTCAGACATAACTGAAAGGGAAAACCTTTTATTTAGTAAAGATGCTGGGCTTGCTGGTCAGCGGCTTGAGTTCAAGACCCAAGAGCTGCTGCATAATGCAGTGATTTCCTGTAGCTCCTACCAACCTAGCAATTCAAAAGCATGTAAACATGCAAGTAAATGAACAGGTACCAGATTTGGTGGGAAATGTAACAAAGTCTGTGTGCCTCAGCATATAGTATATGACCACATATGACCACAGAAGCTTAATCAGACATGTTGGCTCTTCAGCTAGGAAATGGAGATGAGCACCGCCCCCTAGAATCGGCCACAAATGGCAGGGGAAACCTTTACCCTATGATAATTTTTGGAGACATAATTCTATAGATTCTTTGTGAATGGCTTTAGGAAGATCTGATATCTTTGGTGTTTCCCTAATTGGTTCTAAAGCTATTTTGATATATTGTATCTTAAACATCAGATGATCTCCAGCTTTATGGATCTTCTTGTTTTTACTATTTATTGAGATAGTGCAAGGATGGCTTCATTATTTTAGTAATACCTTATGCTATATTTATGTTCATAGTGATTAAGCCCTGCATTAATAAATTAATAGAAAGGAGAAGCTCAGTGTGAAATTAAGACATAATCTGCAAGGTGAGGTGGGTATATGAGAATTGGACAAAAATATCTGAGCAGCAAAAGGAGAATAATTGAAGTATTCCAGAAAGTTCAGAAAATCAAGCATGAACAGTCTTTCAACATACACAACACGATGTACTTGTTGGGTTGGTATACCAGCCAGTACCAATTAAATTAATCCCTTCCCCCATTTAAAATTGACTCCTGGTAACAATATGGATATGTTTCTCCAAATATTTTTCCATATACTAATATAGTTTTATTCAGAAAGTTAATCTGCCTGGAGTTTTAAAGCTGCTAGAAATAAATGAAAATACAGTCATTTGAAGACAGCAAGATAAGGGAAAAAAATAATAAAGTTGTTACTGAAAAAACATTTACACATTTAACTTTCTGATGTCACAGTGATATCCTAACAAGGCAAGATCTTGCCTTCGTCTTAACATTAATTAGGAAAGCCATTTCTTTTTTGATTATGTGGTATTTTCTATTTTCACAAATTTGTCTGCTACATATCGGAGAAAAACTTCTCTAAATCATTCTTTTTCTGTGAGTGAGTGAACTATTTATTTTAAAACATAATAGGGTTTTCATCATGCTCTACGGTGTAAACTTATCCATAAGTACCATTTAGTATAAGGATCTGCAATGAACGTCTCTCTTCTTGCTCAACTAGTTAGGCCAAAGGTTACCTAGCTCGTTGCACGGCCTTTCCAATTATTAACTGAAGCTTGGCAGAGCGCCTAGGATATATCACTAATTGCAGCTCTAATATTGTGTGTAATATAAAGTACATTTAAGTCAAAAGAATTGTATGATCTAGAATGCTGAATAGGAATCAAGCAAAATTAAACTTTAGAAAAGTTAATATGAAACATGATCTAATAAAAATATGTTCCACATAAATGCATATTTACTAAATGGATGATAAAATCTTAATGAAAATGCCCTGTCTTGTAAACACAATATGGAAAGTAATATTGGCAGACTTTGTACATACAGTTCAGCAGAAGAAGAAATAGCTGTTAGCATATAATTTAGAGCTTTTAAAAATAAAGGGTGATGATTATTTAAGTAGGTGTCACAGTGAATTGTTTGTGTTTTTTTTATACAAACAAAAGTGCAAAACTGCTGTTGACAGTGGAGACTAGAAATTTAATGTTGGTTCATTCACTGGGGAAAACATCCACAGAGACAGACAGTACAGTATTTTTTTTTTCAGAATGATGCCAGTCTGGCCTTTGTTCTTAGAACTGGCATCAGTATCATAATTGAAGAGGAAGAGCTCAGGACAAATGCACATGTCCTGTCTCCCTTTCCATTCCTGCTGTGCAACCCTTTCATCACTGTATAAAAAATGCATTTTCATTTGGTGAAGCAGAAAATGAGAAAAATATATTTTCATGCACATTAGAAATAATATTTGGCTATCAATCTAGGGTTTTCCTGCATAATAAAGATTAGAGACTCTCCCATTTTTTCAGAAATGAGGCTCCAGAGTAGGCCTGTACAATAACCAGCCTCAGCATTTTCAGAAATCACTGATGATTAAATGCATTGAAGAAATATAGCAGAAGAAATTCTTTGCAGTCCTTCCACCCAAGATTTCAGGTCCATTCCCAAGCAATCGGGCAGAAGTACCCAATCAGGATAAAGGAGATAGTTCTTAGATTCAAGCTAATTGGAATGTCTTAGGTGCCTGGGATGTTTTAATTTGCAGACAAAATTTATTTTTTTAATTCCTGGTCTTCTACAAGATCAAAATAATGTTATGGGCTCAATATATTTATATTTTTAATGCAGGTTGTTCAAGCAGTCTTTTTTGGGATCTGTGTACTGACTGACCTTTCCAGCCTTCTGACTAAAGGAAATGATAACCAAGAACAAGAAAGGCAACTGAGAAAACTCATCTCTCTCCGTGACTGGACGATGGCTGTCTTAGCTTTCCCTATTGGAGTTGTAAGTACCATGAAAAGAAAGGAATTTCCTTCCAACTCAGAGCATGCCACCCTTGGCTTTCAATCTGTTTTAAAATGTCAGTTATTTAAAGAAGAGCCCATAGCCAGGTACAGTAGTTCTTTCAGTGCAATTCTAAATATTAAAATGTGCCATTTATTTATTGCATTTCTAAGTACAGTAGTTGTGTTTGTTCATATGGTGTAATTATATTAACAAAATGTTTAGTGCATAAGTACAGTACAGTGTGGGTAGTTTAGTATAGGGGTGCCAGGCAGGTAGAGAAGGTGCTATGGAGTACAAGATCCCTGGGATTTTATTTCTATGAAGCCAGCAGGAAGGTTGCAAATAATGGTCACCTGACTGTGAGACTCTGCAGCTATCATAAGTACAAGTTGTTTGCCAAGCACCCAAACTGCGTTCACATGACCACGGGGGTGCTGTGACATCCAAAACTTTGGGAACTGGTTGTAAGTACCACTCAGTGACTGAATTGGGGACCACCTGCAAAACTTTGTATATCAACTTTCTATATCTTGTATAATCATTTCCATTCATTATGCACATTCAAAAGGTTTTTATCCATTAAAGAATTTTGCTGCATGAAAAGTCCCTTTCTACTTCTTGAAAATGAAGCCATGAAATCCAATAAGTACAGTTTCTTAAAAAACATACTTTAACATTATTATTGTATTGGTGGCAGTATTTACTGGATGAAATCTTAGAAAGTTGTGTTAAAAATTGAACAAATAATGAAAACAGTATCTGAGGAATCATAAAGAGGGAAATAGCAAAGAGTCAATAAAAATCTTGGCAGAATAAAAAAGGCTACAAGGGGAGAGAGTGAGACCAAAGAGGGAGTATGAAAATCATACTCTGTTTTACTGTATATTTCTAGATTCAGAGGTAATAATCTTTAAGGAATTGTTTTGATCCAAATCTACTTTTTAGTAATTATGCTGATTATATGTTTGAATATTTAGATTTTTGTGTAATTTGAGTTTTTAGAGAAATTGAATGGACAACTTGACTAAAATTAGAATTTTTTGCTTAAGCATGTGTTTTTTGAACATTGAGCTACCTGTTTTATTAAAGAAGTTCTTGCCACCTGGACACCAGATGGTTGCAACCAATTTTGCATCCTTTGGTTAGGGACAGATGGAATGTCCTAATTTTACCTCACCAGCAGGGTCAATAGATTTCCTTTGCTTCACAAGATACAGTACTTCAAATGCATGCCAACTTTGTTGAATCACCCATTAATATCAGGCCTGCTTTTTGAAATCTAGCAAAATTTTGAAGTTTCTTTCCTAATGCCTTTGTTTAATATGCCAGTTCTTCTTGTTCTGTTGACTGAAATATCTCAGGAAAAGGCTTGTTTTTAATTATTTTCTCCATTTTCTAACCTTTCATTTATTTGCATGTCAACACCGCAGAGAGAAAAACATACTACCAACACAAGATGCTGATTGCGGAGTATATTTGCAGTGTTTTGCATTTAATCCAACACACTTCTTTTCCTCAGCACAAATCTAAAGTTATAATTATCCTAACAGACTGAGAAATATATATAAGTTAAAACACAGTGTACTATATAAGCATTTGTATTTAAAAAATACAAATCTGTGAAAAAGTATCTACATATACCTTTTTGATAATCTGAATGTTTTTGCAACTTTGTTACTGTCAGATCTTCATGTGGGCCCTAGTGATATACGATAGGAGTCTGAGTTAATAATACCAAAGTTTGATACTAGTTTTATTTATTACATCCAACATGTAATGCACCATTGTGAAAAGAAATCAATCCCTCAGCTCAGTTAATTCAATTACAGGGATAACTAAGGGTGTGAGTTCTTTTTAAAACAGAACTGATTGGAGCCAGCTCAATCCTATACAAATCTCTCAAATTTTGCCTCCTCGCATAATAGTTATGTTCTTACATAAGTTATAATGCCCCACTCCAAATAAATATGTAAAAAATCAGTGCCAGTCAATCTGGAGTTACAAAACAATTTCAAAAGCTGTGGACTAGATTTCATTGATCTAGAGTTAGAGACATAATCTTAAAATGGATTGCATGGTCAAAATTACAAACAAAATTTGACATCTAGCGATTTTCAGGGCTCCTGGTTGGCTAGTTTCAGCACTTGTGACTTTCACTGTCAGAAGAATGCATGGGTAAAAATAGGACGCATGGGAAAATAGCAAGTGGAAGCCATGGCTCACTAACAACAACATGGATGCTATTCTGTAATTGTTAAAAAGCACATAGATAACCCTGTCCTGCACTTTTATGGATTAATGTTCCAGAATAAAAAATGGAACAATTCAGTCTATACAGGTGTCATTATATCTGGCACAAACCAAGTACTGCAATAAAAAATGTACCATATATCAGTCATGGAAATGATATTGTCATGGACTGAATATGTTTTATTGCCTCAGGATCTGGGTAACCTGACATCGCTGAAGGAAGAATGAATTCTGCTTTATAGTAGAAAATTCCACAGGACAATACTAATTTGTGATCTACTGTATTGTAAAGTCTGTGTTGTATGCTTGCCACTCTTGTCATCACCTTAAAGAAGCTGCATCTTTTCCTAGGCTCCCACAGTATTGGCTTGATCACAGGAAAATATGCTTTTGACTTCAGGATGCAATAACTCAAACATGTGTTTTCCTAGGATCATAGAATTACCATGCAAGGCAGGAAAAGACACAGCTTCTTTAGGGATGGGTGTGGGCATATGTGTATCTGTATCGGATCTTAAATGAATTTTTGGCTTTGGAGCATAGCATTTTCCTAATATCAGCTAACTGATCATAAGCTAAAGCATAAATGAGTCATACACTGATTCCAGACATACAAACAGGGCTATAAGAGGAGGATAATAAATTCAGTGTTCTGGAATTATGAGTCAAACTGCATCTAGATCTAAAGCCCACAGAAAACCTGGGGGTTGTTCAGGATTTGAAATGAGGATTTGGTATTAGAAAAGCCGCAAATGTTATGCTGAATTTTGGAGCAATAAACCAAAATCCTTACCTATTGGGGAAGTTGCTGGGTTAAGTCTCCCAGACCCACTTACCCTCCCTAAGGTCTTCTGCGCTCATATTGTGCTAGCCACCCATGCTTCCCCCCATACAGCCTCTCTGACCCACAAGGTGCCTCTTGTGTGCAAATTTGCACGCCCTCCTTGACTGTGCCATGCCTCTCACACACCCTCCTTGATGCACTCTCAAGCATCCCCTCCCTGGCCTTCTCATTCACCTCTTCACATCCTCATGCACTTTCTCCTCCCCATCCGATGCCATATCTCTTGTGCTATCCTGCGTACTCTTCCAGACTCCCACCATGCCTCATGTGCACCTAACACACCCTCCTCAAACTGTACCATGCCTCTCTTACACCTTACCCATATGCCTCTCACACGTTTCCTGCCTACAGGCCTGGGACTTGCAAATTCCTGCTGGCTTGCCCACTGATTTTGATTGTGAGGTGTCATCAGGAAGTTGTCTCATCTAATGATGTTAATGATAGCAACCAGGACTGCAAGAATTGCCAGTGTTAAGCGGACCACATTGCTTCCAGTGAAAATTCCAGTTCCAATTGCCATAAGTCATTTACTTCCTATACTGTGTCCAACATTGCACTTATTTTATAACATCTTTATAGTTAATGTGGTGCTGTCAAGCATATATCTCAACTATGCAACTCAGCATTTTATATTAGAATATATCGGGCCTATGTATTTCCCAGGCTCTTTATTCATGGCTACTCTCGGTATAAACTGCATTGGGCAAGGACAAGCTATGATAGTCATAAAGTACAACATGGTACAGTATTTTAAATATTCCTGCTTAGAGGGATAAATCTGCTAAGATTCGGTGAGTTCAGCATGACACTGATGAACCAAATCTAATAGCTTAATTGTGATTTAGAGGAAACTATTGTAGTCTAAAATCTTACTCTAATTGCAGACAATACAGGATGGTAGTACAGTAATGAATACAGGTAGTTATCAACTTACAATCATTCATTTAGCAACTGTTCAAAGTTATGTCAACACTGAAAAAAATTAGTTACGACTGGTCCTCACACTTACAGCTGCAGCAATCTTTCCATGGTTGTGTGATCAAAATTCAGGCACATGGCAACTGAAATACATTTACGCCAGTTGCAGCATACTGGGGTAACATGATCACCATTTACAACCTTCCCAGCTGGCTTCTGCAAAGCAAAATCAGTGGGGGAAGCTGGATTCATTTAATGACCGTGATGATTCGCTTAACAACTACATCAAAAAAGGTTGTAAAATGAGGTGCAACAGTCTTGACCACATTACTTTGCAGCAGAAGTTCCAGTCCCAGTTATGGTCATAAGTCAGAAGATTATATGAATTTGGATGCTGTTTCTGTAATTTAAGGTATACGTGATTATATATTTGGGATAATAGTTAGCATTACAGACTAAGAGTAGAACACATATAATAGAACACATACAGAAAGCTACCTGATTAAACAAAAATATGTAGCAAAGTAATTTTGTCTGATATGCTTGAAAACTATTGACTTTAAGAGTAGATAGTATGATGCAAATGGTGCAATAATCTTACTTTGTTATTGAGAACATTTTTGTAAACCACATCAGCTATTAAACTGTGTGTGCAGTTATCACTAGAAAATAAGACTGTATATTAAAATCCATATTTTCTCACATATAATTTAACAATTTAAAGGAAATAGATAGCTTGTGCCCCAGATAAATTTTCTCTGATCCTATTTTATTGAAATTTAGTAAAATATTGCCTAACATTTAACATATGTGGATACTACTAGAAAAAATAAAAATAGAAAACTATAGAACATACCATAATGTTACATCTGTCCATTTGAATTTTTGTGTAATTTTCCAGAATGTTTCTAGAGCAGAATTCTGAACTGACCCTCAATTATTGTCTAGAGAATAGACAGTACAGATAGTCCTTGTTTAATGACCATTCATTCAGCAGTCATTCGAAGTTACCACAGCACTGAACAAAGAGTCTTACAATCAGTCCTTATAGTTGCAGGCATTAGAATGTTTCCACAGTCATGTGATTGTGATTCAGGTGCTTGGCAACTGGCTCACAATTATGATGATTGCAGCATCCCACAGTCACATGATTGCCATTTGTGACTTTCTGTGCCAGCTTCCAACAAGGAAAGTCAATTGAGAAACCAACAGGAGGTTGCAAATGGAGATCACATGATGTTACGCCTAACAGTCATGTGAAATTCACTTAACAGTGGCAACTGGAACTGCTGCAACTGCCATTATCCTTACTGTGGTGTTGCCAGTCCCAATTACCATTGCTAAATGAGGACTACTTATGTATCTTAAGCTAGATAACCTAGATTTATTTTGTATATTAAAAGTATAAAGGCAAAGGTTTCTCCTGCCAGTTATGGTCACCTCTACAAGGTGGTATTTATCTCTTTTTCCTAGCTGAGAGAACCACCATTTGTCCAAAGACGCTTTCATGGTCATATGACCAGCACGACTATATGCCGAAGCGCATGGACACTGTTACCTTCCCACCAAGGTGGTACCTATTTATCTACTTGAATTTTTACATGCTTTTGAATTGCTAGGTTGGCAGGAGCTGGGGTAGACAACAGGACTCATCCTGTTGCACAGGGGCGCATGGGTCTCAAATTTGGGCTGCCGACCTTCGAGCCAACAAGCCCAGTGTCTTAACTGTGATAAATATTAACAGTATACACAATATACTGAATATTAAAAGTATACATCTTGAATATTAAAAGTATACACAATAGTATACTTAGAATAATAGTAATATTATTCTAAGTATACTATTATTCTTATTATTATTGGTTATTATTGGTTGATATTACTGAATATAATTCTTACAATCAAAATGTGACTTTATGTACATAAACATTTATATATGTATTTTTCTCTTTTTATCCCAGTTTGTTGTGATAATGTTTTGGAGCATCTATATCTATGACAGAGAACTTGTTTACCCCAAGCTCCTTGATAATTTTATACCAACTTGGCTGAATCATGGAATGGTAAGTACAATTACTAACACTTTTTTTCTTTTAAAGAATATTAAGAAAATATCAATCTGTTTATCTCTAGATATTGAAATATGTAGTATACAGTGTCCATGGATGTCTATAGCATAACAACAGAAAAAGTTTGTTTTTTTTTAAAGGAGTAACTTTTCTACAACATATCATTGTCACTTAACTATTAATACCAGTAGGGGATCTGTTTTGTCAAAATTAAGGCCACAGACAGATGTAAAATCACAAAGTTATTAGACAGTTGTTAAATCTGCCAAGTTCCAAACATGGTTATTTATAAAATATACATAATAAATTGAGTCCACACTAAAGATGACATTAAATAAACAAAGTGTTCCTTTAAAAAAAGAATAATTTCATTTCTCTCCCGTCCCAATTTTGTAAAAATTCCAGAAGGAAAAGCTGGGTATTTCCCTAGCATTAAAATTTAGGATTTTTTTTCTTTTTACTGGACATATTTTTATTGTATTCATGATTAAATGTATAAACTAACATAAATTAATCTGTGTACTGCATTTTGAAACACTTTTATGTTAAAAGTCTATTGAAGTTCTTAGTGCAAATATTTAAAAATTGGAAAATTCATAGTATTTCTTCAACACCTGTTACTCTAATAGAAAAATTCAGTGGTTGAATCATAACATTAAAACTGCCCATGCAACACTGCTGAAATGTAGATGTTTGAATTGGGAACTTAAAAAAGGGTAGGGCACTGAAAGAGGTAGAAAAAGGATATAAAGGAGACAACAGGAAAATCTAAGATATAAATTTCAATTCTAAATGAAGTCATTCTAATTTAATACATTTAATGTTAAGGGTTCAAAACATGCAAGAAAAAGAGAGAATATCTTTGCGCTACAGATAGCCCTTGTTTAGCAATTGCATGTGGGACTGGCAATTCAGTCATTAAGTGAAGTGGCTGATAAATGAAACTGTGGCTCTGCTTATGATCTTACTTCAGCTTTCCTTTGCTTTACAGACCTGCAATGATGATAAAAGCAAGGATTGTTCATAAAGTTGCTTTTTCATCACCACTGTAACTGTAAACAGTTGCTATATGAGATAATCACTAAACAAGGTAAAAGGTAAAGGAGACCCTGCCAGTCGTGACCGATTCTAGGGTGTGGTGCTCATCCCCGTTTCTAAGCCAAAGAGCCAGTGTTCGTCCTGGGACGGCTCCGTGGTCATGTGACCGGCATGACTGGACACCTTAAGGCGCACGGACTCTGTTACCTTCCCGCTGGAAGGGGTGGCACCTATCTGTCTACTCACGCTCATGCTCTTTCAAACCGCTAGGTGGGCGGGAGCTGAGGTGGAACAGCAGGCGCTCGCCCTGCTGTGCGGCAACACTGGGTCACAATCCCGGGCCGCCAACCTTCCAGCCGGCAAGCCGAGCTCTTAACCACTTGCACCACCGCGCCCCCTAATCACTAAACAAGGACTATATTTATAAACACAGTGGATTAAATCTTACTTGGGATACGTCAAGTAAAAGTCAGCTTGTTAGTGTAGATCAGTACATATTTTATCCAGTTCTGTGGGGTCACTGGCAGGAGGGTAAAGTAACAGTAAGAAAGCAGCATCATTTTGACAAAACCAGCAAGAATATGGATGCCTGTAGTTCAGTGATCAGTAAAAGCCCATTTGTAATGACAATATTTTCTCTTCTTAATATAAAAATTATTTAGAGACTAGAGCCACCTTCCAGCCTATTCCAAACGTACGGATTAAGTCTTTGCTGGTTAATTAATTGCACTGTTATGAAGAAGAATACAATATATGTTCAGAGGATATGTGTTTATTTAGGCTTAACTCTGAAAGTGTCAAATTTCTTAACATTTTTGGTGAGAATATAAATGTCTGTCACAACAGCCTCAAATGTTCATAGTCTAAGAGGAACAAGGAAATACAATGGAAGGGAAATGGGATTTTCTTTTGACCACAATTGTTAGAATAATCACCAGGTGAAATGACTAGTTTTTTTGTTATTGTCCCTGTCATAACAAATAATGCAAACATTCTAATCAACCATGTGGGCCTATTATTAATTTTTATGTACAACTCTGTACAAGGTCTTGCTAAAAGACTTTAAACAAATAGTGTTGTCAGTTTTTGTTTATTCAAATGTTACTTTGTCTGAGTCACTGTGAAAGCATTTAACTGTTGTGCACTTTTTAATGCTTCAGACATGTTATCTTCAATTTGCATTTTAATTTTCTATGATTCTTTGTATATCATAATAGCCTATTTCAGAGAAGTTTTTCCTAACAGAATGCTTTATTTTTAAAACAGTAATATCATATTAACTCTTTGGAAAGAACATTATTCTAGACTGGACTTCAAGAACTTTTATTATACAGTACATTTTTGAGATGAATTATAAATCAGAATAGAGTTCTATATGTATCTAAAGGGCAAATGTACATATCTAAAAAGATGGCATGAATTCTATAACTGGAGTAGATCTTTTGAGTACCACAAAAAGTAGCTATTTTGAGTATTCCAAAGTACTCCAAATTTAGTGACTGGACCACTAGACAGCAAATGCAAGTCAATGTTAGCAACTGTAAAGTAATGTGTAGTGAAGCTCGGAATCCAAACTTCATTTATAAAGTATTGGGGACTGAACTGACAGAGGCCAACCAAGAAGCAGATATTTAGATCATTGGAATAGTTTAGTAAAATAATCTAAACAGTATGCAGCAACTGTAAAGCAAATTCTATGGTACAGGTAATTAGACAAGGTATAATTTAAAACAGATGTAGATTTGAAGTGCTATTCTGGTTGATCTCCAACAACCTTTTAGGCTTATGTACTTATTTAAACTGTTGAAACAGTTTAAATAAAGTAAATTCAGTTGATTTCCAAATATGCTGCCTTATCACCTAAATATTATTGCCACTTGTAATATTCAAACAGAAAAAGATATTTCTCTAAAGAGGCCCATACTTTATTATAAATTAGAAGTGCACATCTGCAGCTTAGGGTTCTATAAAATTAAGACATTGGTCTTTGAATGCTTTCAGTATTTGTTGCTGAATTTAATTTTAATATGACAAATGGTTATATTAAATCGAAAGGGTCAATATATGAGAACTAATAATAATAATTAACATCATCAAAGAACAATATCTGCCTATCCCAGGTCCTTGGGAAGGACTGTATAGGTTAGACAAAAATGCCAAATATAATCTAAATATGTGGCTGACTGTGCAACAAACAATAAACATTAAAATAAAATTCAGCAAATCCAGTCCAAACTGGATTACTGTGTGACAAACTGGCTGACTGTGTGACAAACCATTGTGTGTGTGTAGATATGTATGCATGCATGTATAATTTAAATTTATTTTTGTTTGTGAGTATCTTTGACTGAGAGTCAACTCCTGGTAACTGCCTGAATAAGTCTCTGCAGTTTTATCGACAAGATTTCAGAAGTGGTTTGCCATTGCCTATTTCTTGAATTGAGAGAGAGTGACTGGCCCAAGGTCATCCAGCTGGCTTCATGCCTGAAGCAGGACTAGAACTCACTGTCCATTAATTTCTAGCAATTTATATTGTGAAATGAAATTTAGTTTTTGCTCAGGACTAACATATTTTTTTGAAATGTCATTCAAAAGTCCAATGATTTGATTATAAATCTTGACTATTCCTACTAATTTGGTGAAGAATGTGATTAATTTCCAGAGAGTAAGCTATATAAGCATGGGAAATGATGGCCTAGCAGTTAAGATGCTGGGCTTGTCGGCCAGAAGTTCAGCAGCCCGAGTTCAAGTCCCAGGTGCTACATGACAGGGTGAGTTCCCATTCCTGCCCCAGCATCTACTTACCTAGAGTTTGAAAAGATCCAAAATGCAAGTAGATAAATAAGTACTGCCTAAATTGGTGAGAAAGTAACAGCATTCCATGAGCCTTGGCATATAGTCATGCCATCCATATGACCACAGAAATGTCTTCGGACAGTGCTGGCTCCCTTGGCTATGAATTGGAGATGAACACTGCTCCCTAGAGTTGGATACAACTGGGAATTTTTTACCTTTTTTAAGTTATATAAATCATTTATGCTTTTATAAATATTTGTTTTGAAAAGTCCTTTCTGTGCATGGGATTGATTAAAATCCATTCACAATTCTTTGCGAGTAAATAAAATAAAATATTTTGTTTTCTGTCAGTTCTCCCTGAGATGCTTCAGATGCTGCTGAGAGAGTTTCAGCTCTCCACAGCTGATTTCCAAGGAGCATACCATGAGGGAAGAAGATTCCCCATCTCTCCTTCCAGTAGTAAATCTTAATTAAATTTAGTCTCAAGAAAATACAATTAAAATCAGAGGACTTCATTCTGGAAATATGTATTTATGGGAGTGCTACATTTTAAATGTTTTGAACTAAGCAAGCATTTGCTGCTTTGTCAAATGTCTAAAATACTGTATACTGCTTTATTGTTTAGTTTTCTAATTCTGCATAAGAACAAAGTGATGTAGTAGAAATACATAAATAACATACTGATTTTTTAAAAGTCCAGGAAAGATTAATGAAAAGATTAAAATGAGCCTCAATCTAGTTGAATAAACGAATGCAATTCATTCTTCATTCTAGTGCAATTCTATATACAGTGGGGCAAAAAAGTATCAAGTCAGCCACCAATTGTGCAAGTTCTCCCACTTAAAAAGATGAGAGAGGCCTGTAATTGTCATCATAGGTATACCT
>JANHZU010007388.1:10573-21140 GCA_032468055.1 Acrochordus granulatus | reverse complement strand
GCTCACACCCATCACACCAACTATGCTATCTATCCATCTCATCCTCTGCCGTCCCCTTCTCCTCTTCCCTTCAATCCAATCTGCTTTGGACTTTTAATCATGATGTATAAAATTAGATCAGATTTTGTGAGTAATAATCTTCCTATTGCTTTTAAAGAAAAAAATGTTTCTAGATATTCGGAATGCCAGTAGCTGGAAAGACATTACAAGATGATTTCTTAAATACAGCTAAATGCAAAGGATTTTCAGAACTTACAATACAATGCAAATTGTAACAGAAAGAGGGGTGGATATGATATATTTAATAATGCAGAGAAGTAGTAATGTATGACAGATAATTATTAATTGGAAGTGAAATTAATGTATAGACTATATATCATTCAACATCCTTCTATAGATTTTACAATGATTTTCAGCAAAGGTCTTTTGCTGTATTAAATATGTTCCAGTTAAAGAATTTGGCCTTTTTATTGCATCCTGTTGAGAATTGCTGAGAAATTTATGATGAATTGCCCAATCAATCAATTCATTTAAATATTCCAGGGGTGATTCAGCTCTAGAAGCTCACTGAATAACTGGACCCGATACTATCTCCCATTGGAATTTGCAACACATGTTGATATGAAAAATGATAGGAAATATATGTGTATTCATCTATTCTTCTTGGAGGAAATACAAAATATGAATCTTACAAAAGAATAAAATAGTAACTGTTTCACTGAGAAGAAAAAGATTTATTTTCCAATCAAAACATTATTGACTAGAAATCTGAAATACACAAAACCAAGAGAAAAGTACTCAGTAACTAAATACTTTTTTGGAAAAGAAAGGAACACCAAGATTATTAAGGAGAAGTTGTTCATTAAGGTTAGATCCAGGGAGATCTGCAAGCTAAGATGACATTTTGACCACAAAACTGAAGCCTTGCCTTGTTTACATGTAACATATATAAAAAGAAATAGGGCTTCGATCACCTAATTGTGAGGGCTGTCTTGGCTTTTCTGACATCCACTCCTATAGACACAGCCTGGATAGATCTACAAAATGTTGTAATGCCATTTTTGTCTCTCTGCACTGGAAAGACTGGCATTAAAATTGGTAATTGCACAATGCCTACTATAAGGACATGTGTCTCTTTGTTTCTAGTTATTCAGAGAACAAAATGAATGACAGTGAGAATGACAAAACAAGAGTTTGCCCTCTACCATTAGCCCTGTTAGGCTACAGTATTTTCCTTTGCTTGTTGTAGCTGTTCTAAGATAATTTAGTGCTGTCTTCTCCAGAAATGATGAATTCAAGCAGATTTTTCTGAAGGCCACCCAATAAGATACACTGTGTTATCAAAGCATATGCAGCTTACAAGATAACCATTTGTTGGTTTCTCTTAGGAGAAAAGTGGTTTTGAGATGTTTGGGAAGACAGAGTGGTTATCTGTTGAGTGTTCCCTACTGTCTTGTCAATACATTTTGGGACTGGGCATACTCATTTGTCAAAATTTCTTTTTGAAATATTTTAAAAATCTCTTATCTCAAAGATGTCAGTTATTCAGAAATAAATATATACTATACACTCTCACCAGTGAACTAAAACCCTTAATGCTGGGAATTAAATTGCAGCATTAAGGGCTTTAGAATCAAACTCTGAGAATCAAAATGAACTGAACTGAACAAAATTTAATTTCTTGTATACAGAGGATACAATGTTAGCTTTCACCAGTGAAGTTTCAATCTAAGATATATTAATTACTTTTATAAACATTCTTATTAAAGTTTATAGTTAACAAGCAGGAGATTTAGTCTGTGTTTAAGAAGTAAGGAAAGTGATCTTTCTTTGTTTTAACACTCACAATTAAAGCTTAGTTGGATAATAGTATTTTTTTTTCCCGAAAGTCTCTTGATAAGTCCATTTCTGGGCCAAAACAAAAGTTTTATTAACCAAGTAGCTGTTGATTCTTCAAAGTTGTCATTATAACAGGCTTGAAAACTTCCTTTTATTGTCTATTTCAAATATTTAATTGCATTTATATAACTGGGAAAAGAAGATTTTTCCTTCCTAATGTTCCTATGTTCATCTTGTACATTTTGTTATTTTAAATCATTGATATAATTGCAAGGTTCACCATTCTAAATCCCATCTTTCACAGGATAGCTACTCATATGATCAAGTAATGGTATCAAGGCTTGAATTTGAATTGCTCCTCCTCTTCTTCTTTCAGCTGCTCCCGTCAGGAGTTGCCACAGCGAATCTTCTGTTTCCATCTTCCTCAGTCTTCAGCATCCTCCTCAGTCACACCGACCTCCTGCATATCCTCTCTCATTGCATTTATCTGCTTTATTACTGCTGTGGGATTAATTTTCTTAATACTTTTCATTGAACATCTGGCTGCAGAGCAGTAAAAGTAAATTCTGAGTTCCTCAGCTGGAATTTGAGGGAACTTTGGATATATTCATTCAGATTCTTTTGGCAGCAGTATAGAAATAAATTCCCACTGCTTTTTCCTAGGAGAGAAAGAGATATTTACCGTCTAGTTTTCAGTCTAGTCTGCAGTTCTGTTCCTGTAATCTCCTGTTCTGTATAATTTATTTTTTATTCTCAGGACAGTGTTAAATATAATATATTTTGAATATCAAACAATCTGGGAGCTTTGCCAATCCTGCATGATTTTTCCCTAGTTTTCTTTTTTTCTTTATAATTTTGTTTACTGTTTCTTTTGCTTTTGTTTTGTACTTAGTAAAAGAACAAAATGGAAAAGAAATAAGAATACATGCTATATATCTTTCACTCAAGGCTGGATGGTTGTCTGGATACTGCAGGGCAAACTGTTGTACAATGGGCCATAAAGGAAGGGTTTCAGCAGATCCTGTAGCTACTGCATGTGCTTAAGAAAAGAGGCTGCTTCTTTAAAAAGATACTGGCAGGTGTGGCAGGCATGCCTATACCTGCTACAAAGCACTTTTTTGGATCCAAAGCACTGCATTCTGTGATTCTGTGATCATAAACCAGATAATGATGGGAGAAGAAGTTGAAAAATAGCAGGGAAAGTGATCAAGGTGGGGTTGTTGTGAAAGTGTCAGACTGGGAGTGGGGAGACCCAAATTCTAGTTCCCCCTTAGCCATGTAAGCTCCTTAATCCTAAGACCAATCTATCTCTCGGGATAGTTGTGGGGAAAAAGTAGAAGGCACCATGATACCTGGTAAGACAGGCTGTAATTCCTAAAGGAAAGACAGGGAAATAAATAAAATGATACTGGTACTGAACTGAGTATTTCTCAGTCAGATTAATTCAGCCTTCTCCAGCCTGATACCCTTCAGATAGGCAGGACTTCCATTCTCCACATCCTTGGGTGTTCTGGGATTTGCAGTTCAGCACATCTGGAAAGCCCCAAGTTGGGGAAAGTAGACTTATGGCTTTGTTCTCCATTTTTACAGGTGTGACTATCTCCATGATAACCTCCATGTGCTCTTTGAGATTTAAAGTTTTTCTACCAGGAGATGCCACAGTCATCAGCTGGGTTTGCTTAGCAGATCTTTAACAGTTTTGAGAATGTGCTACACTTTGGCTTTTTATAGCTTCAGGCACTGTTTCCCTTAAGAAAGAAAGAGTTTCAGACCGTTGTGCTTCCCTGATCCTAATGGGAACTATTTCTAGAACAATTCAGAAATGGAACAAAACTTGGCTGATTCAGAAGCAGGAAGGCACTCTGATGGTTTTCAGGCTGGGAGCCAGGTGGAGTTCAGGGGTGCTAAGGCAATGCCAGGGGAGTTCAGCTACACTGTGGATGCCCAATGCCTTAGCTTCCGGCAGTTCCACTACCAGGAGGTCTGGGGACCTCGAAAGGTGTGCAACCAGCTCCGTCATCTTTGCTTCCT
This sequence comes from Acrochordus granulatus, assembly GCA_032468055.1. Classification (NCBI taxonomy): domain Eukaryota; kingdom Metazoa; phylum Chordata; class Lepidosauria; order Squamata; family Acrochordidae; genus Acrochordus; species Acrochordus granulatus. Next base: position 17,270 of record JANHZU010007388.1, on the reverse strand, counting down.
GTGGCTCAAACCTGAGCAGCACACAAAGAATCAGATCCTGGATTTGGTGATCCTGGAGCAGTTCCTGGCTATTCTTCCTCCAGAGATGGAGAGCTGGGTTAGAGAATGTGGGCCGGAGACTAGTTCCCAGGCGGTAGCCCTGGCTGAAGGCTTCCTGCTCAGTCAAGCTGAAGAAAAGACTCTGAGAGCACAGCAGGTGAGAACTTTTTATCCTGGTTGCAAGGAACACACAATCTCAATCCTTAGAAGAGGATTGTGATCCATTACGTCCCTTTCTCCTCCTGCAAACCTTCTACTTTTCTTCTCTAGGAACAGAGAAATTTTGCAAACATGGCCAGTGAGGTGGGAAAAGTCACTTCAAGCATCAGACCCAGAACATTTTTCAGGTGGATTGTGGAGGAGCCTGACCAGATTGCTTCTTTGCAGAGTAAGACCAGCCTTGTCAGATTTCTCCCTTTCCCTTGTCAACTTAAAATTGAGGAAGATTATTATAATCTGTAGTCCTTTGCAGTTTCAGTGTTTCATAAGGGACAACAGTTTAAATGATTTATTTTATTAACTGCATTTATAACCTATCAGGCCCCAAATCAAGAATGACACACAACAATTCTTCCAAGCTGAGTTCTTTATTGTTTCACCCCTGTAGACAAAACTGAGGTCTCTGTTATCTGCATGTACAAGATACTTTGTGAACTATTAGGGAGGGGCTGACTTTGCCCTCTTCCTCTCACACATAATACCTGGACTGAGTTGCCTCTTCTCAGAAATGCACCCACTCCCTCCTGAGGATCCACCCTTCTTACTACATTTCATCACATCACCCTCCTGAGCCCTGAAGGACTCTGGGCAGCATACAATCAATCAATAAATCAGAATTGATATTAAAAACAGCACTTAATTTTAAAATAAAAGCCAAGATAAAACTCAAAATTGCCCACAGTAAGTCAGTGAGAATTGAAAGCACATTGGAATACAACAGCTTTCATTCATTTTGAAATGGTTAGATTAGTCTTCAGTTAACATTTGCTCATGTGACTCTTCATGCCCTTAACCAAGTGATTTATCTGCCATCAAGTCAATGTTGACTTCTAGTGACCCCATAGATAGATTCTCTCCACAATCTGTCTCCAATATGAGACAGGTCTTCAGGTCTTTCAATAGTGCATCTATCATCTGTGTAAGTAAGTCCATTCACTTTGCTGTTGGTTATCCATTTTGCTTTCTTTCCACTTTTCCCAGCCTTTGCCAGAGAATGAGGTCTTCTCATAATGTGTCCAAAATAATTTAAGTCTTGCCATTGTGCCTCGACGGAGGCATATTTCGTGACTGCTTTTACTTTTACTCTTTAGTAGTTGATCCTAAAAGGCAGAAACTGTTCAGCGCTGATATCTTTATTGCCAATTCTAAAACTGGTTATTGTACCCATTGTCACTTGTTTGGCCTTCTTAGTCCCATTTTTTTCACTGTGGTCTTTGACTTTTATTACTAGAGCTTGCAGAGCATTTGCACTTTTAGCTATCAAAATAGTGTAATTAGTAGAGTGTAAGTTATTGATGTTACTTTTTCTAATTTCAAAATCAATTTCTTCCTATCTTCCCTAGCCACATTATTAACTCAAGTGCTGTTTTCCCATTGCACACTGGTGCAGGCACCCATGTCTTTTTTTAAACTGCCCACTTTTAATTTGTTATGTTTGAGATGTTAGTACTCTTGTAGCTGCTGTGAGATTTAGGATTCTCCATAAAAATTTCAGAAGATTGTATATGGGAATGTCGAAGGTCTCACAAGAATTTAGCCATTACCAATGCTTGAAAAAAAGTTTTAATGAGATGTGTACTGTATATGTCACAACTAAAGGAGTGGCAAACAAGGAGAAACAAGAATGCCCGGAAAAGAAACTGAAAATAGATGTACCAAGAATGGTTGAAAGACCTCAGTAGGAGATATGCAATTGCTGTTTACAAATGTCCTAAATTGTGCACCAGAAAGTTGGATTTGATACATGGGTGGAGATTTCAGGATGGTGGATTTCAGTATTTGGAGAAAATCCTTTTTGTGTCTCTCTTAGATGAAGGAATGACACCAATGATCCATTCGTGGTTGTGCCCATGGAGAAAAGGAATAGAAAAAGCTCATGTGCAGCTGCTTCAGGTATGAGAATCTGCTGGATAGATAGACAAAACCTTGGAAGCTCCACCTCTGTATAGTTCAATAGGACCAGTCACTAGAAACATTAAAGAGTTCCTTTTTAGGAACATCTCAGGTTCCCATGATGATCCTCAACCTGGAGGTAATATTGAGTCTTCAGGACAAAATAATTTTTTATAAACCTGATCTCCATGTGTTTATCCAATCCCCTTTCAAAGATAATCTGAGTCTATCACCATATCTCCTCAAAATGAATTCTATGGGCTAATTGTAATGTGTATTGCCTTCCAGTCCACATGCTTAGGTGGCTTCTCTTAAATAGTATGCTTCTCTCATGGCCATTAACACCACTTTGGGGTATAAGGTTCTGTTGTTAAGGATGTCCAATATAAAGAAAGCTTGTTTGTCTCTCTTAATTTCCCTACCTTTCATTATTGAGAAACATAAAACATCACATTCAGATTGCAAAGATATACATACACCCATGTCCTAGATCTCTACCTGCTTTTCCTCTGGGATTCTGGGCAAGCCAATAGTATGAAGAAAAAGCAACTATGAGGTAAGGTTCAGGTTTTACACTTCTTTCTCACATCAATATATCATAATGATTTAAAGGAAATTTGTTTTAAGATGGGAGGAGTGATACACGCCTGTGCATTTTTCCTGGAATGGTCCCATGTGGCCTTCTGCTTCTGACTACTGATTTAGTCCTCAGGGCCAATGAACTTCCATGTATGAGGATGGGCTGAAACAGGCAGACTCCCACCTTCCCATAGAGTTAATGGGAAAAAATGATGGGCGTTTACAAGATGCCTACACCTGTAGGTAGTACTTTTTTATTCTCCACTTCTGAAATAGTTTTAAAAAGAATTAATGTCCTTCCCTTTTGTTCTTCAGGATCTGGTGACTTTTGAAGACGTGGCAGTCTACTTCACAGATGAGGAGTGGGCACTGCTGGATCCAGACCAACGGGCCCTCCATGTGAAAGTGATGGAAGAGAACGGCGGGAATTTGGCCTCTCTGGGTAAACTGCCTTCCTTGGCCTTTTGTAACCTGGCTCGAAAATCTTTGTTCCAGCAAGAGACAGGTAGTCTTTGACTTAAGACCATTCATTTATCAACTATTCAAAGTAAAACAGTGCTGAAAAAGGTACAGTCCTTGCACTTATGACTGTTACACCATCCCCATAGACACATGATTGCAATTTGGGTGCTTGGTTGTATTTACAATCAGTTGCAGTGTTCTGCGGTCACATTTGCAATTTGCAATCTTTTTTGTCAGTTTCTGGCAAAAAGTGCCCATTCAGAAAAATAGGTTCACCCGACCATGGTGTTCACTTACCAAACGTCATAAAAATGGTTGTAAAATTGAGTCTGATTCAGCTTACAACTGTAATAACTTACAATGAAAATTCTGGTCCCAATTGTGGTTGTACGTCAAGGACCACCTGTATTCTTTCAGAGGTATGTTCATTCTAATGAAAGTGGCTACATCTGCAGACCTCTGTGGAAAAATTCTATCTGATCTCTTACATTTGGCATATGGAATTAGGCTAGGAAGCATGCAAAATGAGTCCCCATCATTTTAAACTGCAGGTTTCCCATCCTTGCTTGAGCACTGTATTTCTCAAATTTGGTAACTTTTAAGATGTATGGGGGGAAGGTGGTCAAGTGGTTAAGATGCTGGGCTTGTCAGCCAGAAGGTCGGCAACTTGGCAGTTGAAGACCCAAGTGTTGCTATGTAACAGAGTGAGCTCCTGTTCCTGCCTCACCTCCTCCCAACCTAGCAGTTTGAAACATGTAAAAATGCAAGTAGATAAATAGGTACCACCTTTGGTGGAAAAGGTAACAATGTTCTATGTGCCTGGCATATTGTCATGTGGCCACGTGACCACAGAAGTGTCTTTGGACAAACACTGGTAGCATGACCACAGAAGCATTCCATTGTGAATCAGAGATGTGCACCACCCCCTAGAGTTGGCCAAAACTGGCAACTTATTTACTTTTTAATAAGATGTGTGGACTTCAGTTCCCAGAATTCCCCAGCCAGCCATAATCAGTGACCCAGTCTGATCAAATAGTCTTAAACATTGATCAATACTTTATTGGTTTGATTGTAATACTGAAAGTAAGGGTGATTGTAATACTAAAATAAGGGTGAGTTCTATTTTAAGCCATTGAGAGGAACATATAAAGTGGACATGTTGTGGGGAGGGGTTAAAATGTGAAGGGGATGATTATGGTTGCATGATGTCACTCCAGTTCTTTTTAAAATTCTTCCCTCCTTGCTTAGCTGGGGATGGCTGGGAAGGCAAAATGGATGGAGAAGACCATGGATTGTTTTTTGAGAAGACTGTGGATAAGGAAGAAGAAAAGCAGAGTCAGAAGATGAAAGAGAAGAGCATGCCTCCATCTTCTGTTTTTTGGGATACTGCGGTCTGCGAATTCGCAGCCCTAGAGACTACATGCAAGGGAGAAAGAAGCAAGAAGTGCCTGGTGTGCGGGGAAAGCTTCAGCTGCAAATTGAGCCTTAATTCTCATTTGAAAACCCACAAAGAGGAGAAACCTTTTAAATGCTCTGACTGTGGAAAAAGTTTCTCGCAGAGGAAAGGTCTCATAAGGCACGAGAGGATTCATACAGGGGAGAAGCCCTACACCTGCCTGGAATGTGGGAAAAGTTTCTGTCAGAGCGCAGCACTCATTACCCACCAGCGCATTCACACAGGGGAGAAGCCGTACACTTGTCTGGAGTGTGGAAAGAGTTTCTGCCAGAAGACTACGCTGGTCCGCCACCAGAGAATCCACACAGGTGAGAAGCCCTATGCCTGCATGGAGTGCGGGAAGAGTTTCAGTCATCGGTCGCAACTGACATCCCATCTGAGAGTCCACACTGGGGAGAAACCATACAAATGTTTGGAATGTGGAAAGAGCTTCAGTCAGAACACAAACCTGACATTGCATCAACGAACTCACACTGGGGAGAAACCCTTTCGGTGCCTGGAGTGTGGAAGGAGTTTCAGTCACAGCTCAACTCTGATGGCCCATCAGAGAACTCACACGGGAGAGAAGCCATTCACGTGCTTAGACTGCGGGCAGAGTTTTGCCCAAAATGCAAGTCTTATTTTCCATCAAAGAACCCACACTGGGGAAAAACCATACATGTGTTCAGAATGTGGTAAAAGTTTTAGTACCAGCACAAGCTTGACTTCGCATCGCCGGATTCACACGGGGGAGAAGCCATATACTTGTGCTGACTGTGGGAAGAGCTTCTGTACGAGTACGAACCTGGTCACCCATCAAAGGATCCACACAGGGGAGAAGCCATTTAAATGCTCTGAGTGTGGGGAAAACTTCCGTAAAAAAGCACATCTACTGCGACATCACCTCACGCATACTGGAGAGAAACCATATAAATGTGTGGAGTGTGGGAAGAGTTTTAGTGAGAAAAGAAATCTTAATTCACATCAAAGGATCCATTCTGAATATTGGAGTGAGGATCCTTGCAGCACAGATTGGGGACTTCCTTCTCTAAACTCAGTTTGTCCCCCCATTTCACAGGACACCAGTTCTTTCCAGAGCCATTTGCGGCATGATTCTAATCCAGGAGAAAATTTGGAGTGCTTTACAATATTTCTCACTGAATAGATGACAGTCTGTCATTCAGAAGATAGGTGAAAAATGATAACCTCATGAATCAGGTAAACTGACTACAATTAAAACAAAAGGACCACATCTAGAACGCCGGTTTAAAAAATAAAAATAATAGGCTTAAGTTTATGTTTTGATTATGGATCATGCAAATTTTTCTTGATTCTTATCCACTTGGTCAGGGCAGGTCCCCAAATACAGTGACATTACAAGAGAGTATAGGATAGTACATTCAAATAAGGTAGTCCTTGACTTACAATCATTTGTTTAGCAACTGTTCAAAGTTACAGTGGCACTGAGGAAGCTAACTTACAACTGGTCCTCATACAACTTGTAGTGTCCCCACAGTCATGTGATCATAATTCAAGTGCTTGTCAATCAGCTTGTATTTATAATAGTTGCAGTGTCTTGGGATCATGTGATTGTTATTTGTGACCTCAGCTGACCTCTGACAAGCAAAGTCAGTGGGGGAAGCCAGATTTGCTTAATAAACATATGATTCACTTAACTACTGCAATGATTCACTTAATAACTGTGGCAATAAAGGTTGTAAAATTGGGGTGCACTTAACTGCCTTGCCTAGCAATGGTCCCAATTGTGGTTGTAAGTCGAGGATTACTTGCTATTGAATACAGTGGTACCTCACAAGATGAATAACTTACAAGACGAGAAACTCGCAGGACGAGCAAAACATTTAATAAAAAAATATTCCGCTAGACGAGCTGCGACTCATAAGACGAGGAAACTTTGTGCCAAACTTTGCGCGTCATCAGTAAGCGCGCTCTGTATTTCCCGTTCAGGCAACTCCGCATGAGAGTTCTGCCAACTCTTACCTCCCGCGGTTTACTCCATTGCCATTCCTAAGCAGCGTGCGTGCTTCTGCCATCCCTCCCTCTCGCGCG
>JANHZU010007387.1:10403-28234 GCA_032468055.1 Acrochordus granulatus | reverse complement strand
ACCAGTTGCTTAATGATCATTCAAAGACTTGAAAAAAGTTACAATCCCCTGGAAAACTGAGAGGCTTTGGGTGTCTGGGCTTCAGAATCCAGGACTTTACCTTCTTTAACTCTGGATGGGGTAGCGCTGCTCCAGACAGACCCGGTGTGCAACTTGGGGGTTCTCCTGGACTCGCCTCCTGCTCAAAGGCAGCACCCTTCTAGCCTTCTGAAAGGGCCTGATGACCTATTTCTGCCAGTTGGCTTGGGGCCCCAATGGGGGTATGTCATCATGGAGGTGGTTAGTAATTAAGCTAATCACACCTCACCCCACATCTATCTCACTCCTCCCTTTCTGTCTGGTTAATTTTAAGTTATTTTAAATTAATTTTAATATTCATATCTTTTATTGTGAGCTGCTGAGAGTAATTTTCTGAGTTTGGCGGCTTATAAATGTAATAAATAAATACATCTATCCTCAAAGTTATGACTACCACACACTCTTGTAGTAACATGAGGGCATTTTGGGTACTTAGCAACCAGCTTGCATTTATGACTGGTTGCAGCATCCCATGGTTATGCGTTCATGTTTTGCAATGTTTTATGCTGTTGTTTATGGAAAGAAACACCCATTGGATAAGTAGAATTGGACCTACAAACATGCGATTCACTTAACAACCATGGTAACATGCTTAATTATAGAAACAGTTGTAAAATCAAGTCTGCACATGATGACTCAACTTATGACAATATGTCCAAAATTCCAGGTTCAATTGTGGTCATAAGTTCATTTTTAAGAAAGAAACTTTTAGCAGCTATTCACATTGCTTAGTGAATCCCATGAGCTATCGTACATCTGGCCATGACTCAGTATTTCTCTTGTTCTTATCTTTGAATGCAATAATAGTTGAACCGTTTAATTAGTTGTCATTTGATGAATGTGAGCTAGGCAGGAAAGAGGCAGCTTCTAGTTCGGTGTGGATTGATGGAGGAGGAGTGAAAATAAAAACTTTTCACTTTATTTTAAAAGATATACATCCATGCTTGAAAGTTGATAATGTAATTGTTTTAGGATGAAAAATGCAAACTCCTCGTGAGAATGGGTCAGTGCAAAATAAAGGACAATTTCACTCCTTCCTATGCAATGGTTTGTATAATGAAGCTTATAATTGTAGTTGTCTCTTTAGCAATTGTACCACCCTACCATCCTTCTCTTAGCTTGGCCCTGACCATAAACTGGGATACTTCTCACTTGTATCTACCTCTTTCCTTCCAAATTTTACAGCTAATGAACCCCAGGAAGGGAGTTCAACCCTCCTAATGAAAAAATTTGTATACAAATATGAGACATTTCACAATTTGCAATTCCAATATGGCAAAAGGAGGACCTGTATGGGAATCAGAAATACAGCATTGTATTTCTGACAAGGGGCGAACACTGCCCATTGTAATCTGTTTGCAGCAAAATTTATAATTTTAGGTTTTGTGATTCTTTTAAATTAGGCTTTCCTATTGCATGATAATATATGATAAAAGTGTATTCTTCAACACACACACATACTCACATACCACTGTTAGCTGTATGCAGCGTGCAGTCTGTGGTCTATGAATGAATAGCACTGATATAGACTAAGTATTAGAGAAAAATTTTAATTATGAGAATATTATGACAATAGAAGAGACAGCAAAGAAAGGAGTTACTCTAAGCTAGTTACTCATCTTTAAGAGAGGGTTAAGGCTTTTACAAAAAGTTAATCCTGAATATTACTTTAGCAGCATTGCACAAGTTAACAAAATCCCTTTATAAATTATATACAAGTGATTATTAAGATGATGTATATTGTTTATTAAAGGATTTCTAACCATCATGCATATTGTGTGATGTAAAAACCATAAGTGAGGTCATATATTAATTCTTAAAATACATTATTTTAAACTACAAGGTCTTTTGCAGAAAAAATACAGTTATTTAATCCTTTCTTTGTGCTGACATTTTTATACGCTGAGCTGCAACAATGTAGAGTCCACTATGGATCTCTTGGTGCTTTCTTAGCGTGATTGTTTTCCTGAAGATCTTTTGTTGCCAATGCTAGAAGGGAGTGGGATTTGCTCTCTGTTTACATACAGCGGCTTGCTCTCTCAGTTTTAGTGAAGGTGTGTTTTTTTCCGTAGCCACTTCATGTATTAATCCCTGCATTTTCTGGGTGTTGATTGCTGGTTATGAAATATTCTGGTCCTTTTGTTTCCTTTTTAGCTTTTTTATTTTCTCTTTTGAATGGTGTGCAAATGTTGTTTATGTGCCTGTTGATGACTGATTCATCTGAGTGTTTAGCTTCCAGGAATTCTCTAGAGTTTCTGGATCTAGTTTTCCTAGGATGTTCAGTTTCCCACTTGAAACTATGGTTAATAATTTATTTATTTATTATTTATTATTTCATAATTTATTATGAAATTAAGGATTTTCCATCATGTCTTCTGACTACATTAATGTATTCTACTAGTCCTACATAGTAACTGTTATAGTCTTTACACTATATGTTGTAGATTACTCTTTTTTTTATTTTTAGGCTACTGAATTGGTTTATGTAAGATGTTTTGGAGGGTTTTACTTGGTTTATGTGCTAGGGTAATGCCATGTGGTCTGTTGGTTATTTCTGAGATGTTTTTGATGTATGGCAGTATTATCTTTTTCATAGCTTGTATTGGTTGTGCTGTAGTGGTTGAGTGATCAGGCACTTTTTGATAAAAATAGTATCATAAAGTCTTCTACTCAGCATCAGATATGATCAGGTGAAAGCACTCATTAAGCAGTGGTAGCAGACACATAACACCAAATGGACCTAACCAAGTCCCACACCTTTATTGTCAGTAAACCTAACAGGTACTCTGCTTTCCCTGTGGCATACTTAACTACCAGAGGGCCTTTACTCAGCTGAATAAAGGCTGAGGCTTTCCCCTCAGCTATCTTTGAAGGCTGATAAAGGAAGATCTTCTACTCAGAAAGACAATGCCCCTGTGAATCCAGAAGCATGCAGAAACAACAGAACACATACTTTTTCAAGAGCCTGTTCTATAGAGACATTCCTATTAGTCTCATCTCACCTATATTGCATAAATGTTGCTGTATCTGATGAGCAGCATAAAAATTTAGTAAATAAATGCCCAGGACACTTAGGACAATTTTACATCTCCCTGATGCTTTCAGATACCAACCCTGCTACAACATATAATATTGCCAAGTTCTGCATAGCAGCTCTTAAAATCTGTCATCCAAAGATGATCTGTGCCTCAAACAAGACTTAACAAGCATTCATTTGTCATTCTAGAGTGACATTTCTAGAGTATTGTGATAGATCTAGTTTGTTATAACTATAATGATTTATTTAATTGTTCTGGAAATTATAAAACATATGTTTTAATGACACATTTTTAAATAAAATCTCCAACTTTTTGTTGTTATTGATTTAGTCATTTTTTTCTATATCAATGCAATAGGATTAACAATGTTTATTTGTTGCTGTCCACCGGAAAAATATTTACACTTATGGGATCTATTAACATTTTATTTAGACCAGCAACACTTTAGCTGCAGAGACACCAAAATTATTAAAAGTGACCACAAAATCTTATGAGACAGAAACGCTTGTATCAAGTCTTTATAGATACTTGTTACTGATAAATCAGTTTGATACTTAAAATTTCAAGTGTGAGTGGGGTCAGGAATTGGAGTTCTCTGCTGTCAAAATAAAGGAAATTGTCTTAGTGATTATGCTATCTTACATTACTTAGATTATAGAAAGACCCAACCTAAACATCAGTCTGGAGAACTGCTGCCTATCAAATATCAGTACACTGGAATGGTTTCACAAAAAGTCTGATCCATGCTGTAGTGAATTTTAAGTTGTACTCCAAATGTGATTCTCAACTCTTTGGGCATAATCAATTAGTCAATAATATTTTGAGTAGACATGTATAATGTTACATTTTAATGACTAAACAAATGTGTATCTCATATTTTGCCTCTGATACAACTGTAATTAAGGCTACTGTGCTCCCACATGTGTACACAGTACACATGACATGTTTTAACCCTCTTATATAAATGCAGATTGTGATCGTATAATCACTTTGATGCAATAAAGCAAACTATGATACTCTTTAAATGTGTTATAATTTGATGGCCGTGTGACTGAACCATTCTACTTGGGAATCTGAAGGACATCAAGTTGAGAATGGCAATCCTAGATGAACATGATTAAGCAAGCAGGAAGCTAATGCAAGTTTCTTCTGCACCCTCCAAAAATACCTTTGCATTATTTTGCAGATGCATTGGGACTTGGCCATTTCAGATATTGCCACTCAGATTCCCATTTATTCTGTTTTATTTCTGAAAGGGCTCAGTTAATGTGCCATATGGGTTATAACAATAGAGATACAATCTTGAAGTTTTGAAGATGGAATGCCATTTCAAATATTTTCACTGAAGGATCAAGCTAAACTCAAAAAAACCTTCATATGATTTTCAATAAAACATACAGCTAGCATTTTAACGAAATGGAATAGGAGGAGATAGAGGAGGGGGAAGGATAGAAAGAGGTGATTGATTTTTAATTATTTATTTATTGAATTTATTCACTGCCCAACTTGCAAAAAGTTACTCTGGAAGGCTCACGCTAAAATATATAATCATACAATAAATATATATAAGAAAATAGATTAAAAAAGCAAGATGGGAGATGAGAGCAGTGGGACTGGTTAATTGAATAGCCATCTTACTGAAAACATATGGCTACCTGGCCCCAGGCCAACCTACAAAACCATGTCTTTAGGCTCTTTCAGAAGGCCAAAAGGGTGGGGGGCAATCTCACTTCATAAGGGATGATGTTCCAAAGGACAAACACCACAGCAGAAAAGACCCATCTTTTGGACCCTGTCAATCAGAATTCCCCATTGACAGGATCCAAAGCATGCCTTTACTGCTGGCATGGGTGGGATGGGCTGAACCCATTGGGGTGAGATGGTCTTTTAAGTAACCTGGATCCTTGCCATGAAGAATTGATGTCCATGTCATCTATGATCGGTCAATATCATATAATACTTGAATTGTCCTGGGAAATAAACTGGTAATACTTGAATTGTCCTGGGAAATAAACTGGTAATCAGTGCAGCTGATGTAACAGAGGCACTGTACAGGTCACCCTTGGGACCCCAAGAACTGCCCATGCAGCTGCACTTTGCACCAGTTGTAGTTTCCAGATGCTCTTCAAGGGTAGCCCCATATGGAACACATTACAGTAGTCAAGTTGAGAGATGACTTGGGCATGAGTAACCTAGGGCAGAGACTCCCGGTCCAAGTATGGGCATAACTGGTGCACAACTCAAAATTGTGCAAAGGCCCTCCTAGCCATGACTGCCACTTGCTCTTCAAGCAGGAGTCATGAATCTAGGAGAGCCCCCATGTGGGCCAGTGCCACCCCATCTAGTACTGAAGATGCTAAACCTTCAGAACCAAGGACCCATCCATCCATAGCCACTCAGTCTTACCACGGTTCAGTCAAAGTCTGTTGTCATCCATCCATCCCTCACAGCTTCCAGGCATTGCAAAAGGCAGTCACAGCTACACTTGGGTCACCTGGAATGGAGATGTAAAGTTGTGTATCATCAGCATATTGATGATACCTCATCCCATGGTGGCGGATGATCTTACCCAGCAGCTTCATGTAGATATTAAAGAGGAGTGATGAAAGTATCAAGCCCAGTGGCAGGCCACAAAGTAGAGGCCAAGTGTTGGACTTCTCACTCTCTGTTAACAGCGATTGGGACTGGTCATGGAGAAAGGAACTGAACCAGCGCAAAACTGTGCCCCCCCAGCCCCAACTCTTGTAGCCAGCCCAAAAGGATACCATGATTGATGGTATTAAAGGCTGCTGGGAGGTCAAGTAGAGCAATAAAGGATGCACTGGTTCTATCCAGCTCTTACCAGAGGTCATCCATGAGTGTGACCAAAGCTATTTCTGTCCCATAACCAGGCCTGAACTCAGACTAATATAGGTCTAGATAATCTGTTTCATCTAGGATCCTCTGAAGCTGCCAAGAAACCATCTTCTCAACCACCTTCCCCAAAAAAGGGAGGTGGGAGATTGGGTGAAAATCAAGTGACTGAAAAAAAATAAAGTGATTTTTTTTTGAGGGGGCATACCAGGGCCTCCTTGAAAGGCCATGGAAATGTCCCCTCCTGTAGTGAAAAATTAATCACTGCTGACACCCATCTGGAAGTCACCATCCTGGAGGCTTTAACCAACCAGGAGATACAAGGATCTAATTGGCAGGTGGTTGGCTTGACAATAGCAAGGACTCCATCCACTTCCTCAAGTCCAACAGAATCAAACCATTCCCATATAACTGGGTAGGACCCCTTTCCAGGCATCTCTCCAGACCCTGTCCCACACATGGATTCAAGCTGGGAGCAGCTCTGAGCAATTTTGTCCATCAGATGTTCCACAAATTCCTCAGGTCAACCATGCAGATGGACCTCCGTGCTCTCCCATCCAAGGAGGGACCAGGTAACCCTAAACAGGGCCTCCAGGTGACACTTTGTGGATGCAATAAGCGTGGAGAAATAATGTTTCTTCACCACTCTTACCACCACAAGGTAGGTCTTAATAGTAGCTCTAGCCTGTATTTAGTCAGACTCACTTCCCATCTTCCTCCAGCAATGCTCCAGGCTACTTTTGGCCTTTTTCAAAACCTGCAGCTCCTCAGTAAACCATGGGAGCAGTGGACACAAGGGGTCAAGAGAGGCCACGTGGGCATAATCCTGTCTAAAGCCGCAGCCACCTTTTAATTCCAGGCTATGGCCAGGGCTTCAGCAGGACCATGAAGCAAGGCCCCTGGGATAGCCTCCAGCTCCCTATGGAACCCCTGGAAGACCATTTGAATTGGCCCTGCCTCCCTGAGGTCTTGCTGGTGCCAAACCTTAAACCTGGCTGGACACATCTCTAATAGGAGCACCCCCTTCTCTTGTCAGCCAGGTCTCGGCAATGCATGCCAGATCTTCACACTCATCCCTCATAAGATTGCAAATAAGGGGAGCCTTATTATTTATCAACCTAGCATTCAGCAGCAGCAGCTGGACCTCATCACCTATGAAGGTCTGCTGTCCAGGCACCAGGAATGCCTTCCCCTAGAACCACCTGCCCTCTGGCTCCTGCAACAACCCCTGTCTGTCACTACCAAACAAATCTGACCTGCCCTAAATCCCCAGAGGTGACCTTCCTGCTCTCCCGACATTTGGGATGGGAAACTCCACCATCTCCCCAATGTCCCACAACATGAGTACTGTCATACATATCCAGGGGTGAGTTTGGAGGAAGGGACTCAGCTGCGGCTACAGTACCACTCTCAGTGCCAACAGAATCCTCCCTCCCAACCAGTCTACCCTCAAACATCCAACCAACCCCCTGGTTGCCATTCTCACTTGTCAACAAGCGGGCCCATTTATTCCAACCCCCCAGTGTCTCTCACTCAGAGGGTGGTTCCAACCCACACACCAACAGCACAACCCAATTTTCCAGGCCCATCCCCCCTCCCCCCTAAGGTGCCCTGGTTCAGCTTCCATCTTAGTCCAACAGCTGCCAGTAGCCCAAACAGCTGTTTCAGCAAGCTCAGTAAATTCAGGGCCACCCAGTCACTGCTACCTGGTGCCAAATGACTCTTGTCGGTCTGCTGTGGTGCTGCCTTGGTGCTCACAATCTTTGTGGCCCACCTAACTTTACTCACCCCCTCCACATGTACTCATTGACCCGCTGATCCACTGTTGGTGTAAGATGGCACTGCTAGGCACCATTGCTCTGGGTGCTCTTTGCCCTCCCAGCTTCATCCTCCAGCAGCCTCTCTGTCATTAGTCATTGCTGGTTCACTACTGGCTGCTAGTCTGCTGTCATACTTCATAAGAAGCTTGATTGGCTTGGCAATCAGTTTAGCCAATGTTCAAGCTGCCACTTCTGGAAAAAAGACAGGAACCAAATAGTCAGCACCATTCCCTTTAATAGTGAATGTTGATCTATGAAAGTCAAGAGAGTAGATGCTGATCCAAAAGAAGGAAGAACAGCCCTACTGAGAAACAAGGAAGGGGAATAGATTTATGAGAATGCCAAGGTTTGCGAAGCAAAGCAGCTGCTCAAAAGAGGCAGTTTCCCATCACAAAATAATAAAAATAATCAGAGAATACTGAGCATTAGATACAAAAGGGAATAGAAAATAGTATGCGGTAGAAGAATAGAATACCATGCATGAATTCTATTCCCTGCTGTCTGGAGCCTTGTACAGAAACAGATACAAGAATTCATTTCAACAATTGACCGAAAGCCTTATGTAGTTAATATTAAAAGGAGAGAAAGGACAAATATATTGTTCATGGACAGGGAGTAAAAGCTATATTCTTACAAAAAGTATTTATTTCTATTTAATATCCATGCAGAACAGACAAGGAGTGTTGATATTAACTGCTCCTGCTAAAAAAAGACCATGCACAAACATCTTCAAATTATAATTATTTTTAAGTAACAATACAAGAAATCTACAGTTTTACAGACATGGAAGAATGGGTTACTTATGTGATCCAAAAAGATTAGAGGAAGAAAAATGATGAGGAAAAAGAGAAAAGAAGAAATGTAGCATGTTCTGATAATCACAGAGTAAATTAACCTAAATGATGAAAATGGGCATAAGGAAGTGTGGGAATCCACAGGGAGTGTCAAAATCTAGAAAATGGCAGGCACAATATAGTGATTAAAGACTCCCCTCTTTTGTTCATACATTTCAATTCACATTAAATGGGGTGAAGCTTTGATTGTGTCACTCACCATCTTGCAGATTTTGACCCTCTCCTCTTCTCCATGGACATAAATAAATGGTATATAGTCATACCTCAGGTTTCAACTGGTGTTATTACTGTGCACATTTACTATAATATTCTTCTACACTGTTAACTTTCAAGAAACTAACTGATGATATTAATAAAGACCAAAGATGGGTCAACACTAAACTGCAGTTCCCAGAAAACTTTGAAGTAAATGTAATAAAACAATAAAAGAAATAGACAAGTGTGCTTTTTTAAACGTCTTTGAGGCTGATCCATCAGTACTCACTTTTAGAATAACCCATTAAAGAGCTTCATTCATATAGTCTTAAGTTGTTTTTTAAGAGCTGAATGGCTCACTGGGAACATACAAAAACTTCCTTGGTACTCCAAGATCCATCCAGTCTAGGATTGCATTTCTAATAGAGTGTCTCTGGAAGGTTATTTGATCATGAATTTTGATAGGAGGGAAGACCAGAAAAGACAATAGGAGGAGCAAGGGACAAAAAAAAATTCAGGTACAACTAAAATATAGAGTATGTGAATTGTTTACATGTAGATTTCTATCTCCCTTTCTTCTGAAAGCACAAAGTGGTTTATTTGGGAATCTCCTTTTTTTTCACTCCGCAACAACTAACCTCTGAAGTAGATTGGACTGAAAGAAATGGATTGGCCCACAGTGAGTGTCCATGGCTGAGAGAGGATTAGAACCTAGATCTCCCAGGTTTTTGTCCAACATCTAGTTCCTCTACTTTTTCCACATGGCCAAGAAGATATATAAGATACTTTTCTTTATATTTCACAACAGCATGGGAAGCAGCCAGTTATCCTAGAATGTTCAATGCTTCTATGAAGTTTACTGTGTCAAAAGTAAACTATGACTTGGGATTTTCTTTGTTTTATAAAATGTTAATGAATACTGAACTCATTGGGACTTACTTCTAAGAGAATAATACCTTGGGACTGCACTATAAGAGAAATAAAATTACTACTTCAGATTTCCTGCTGAAGCTGTTCTTTAAAAATTATGAACAGACACTGTTTCCTATAATGTCTCATTCAAGTTAGGGCTATAATAATCTGGGCTGCAAAAATGCAGACATGAATAAAGAAGCATAGACAAAGTTGCTGTGATTCAGTGGTCTTCTGGATTTTTGCAGCCAAAATATAATAACCCTAAATCAAACCTGACTCAAAAGTTAGATAACAGAAGGACAGACCAAGTGTCCTGATGTATGATATAACCCAACTCAGAGTTTGTTTCAAAGTCAAAGCCAATACGATGGGTCAAAGGAATTACGTAAGTTCTAGATAAACCTCTCACCACCTCTTTTGGCCATACTAGCTGGGACAGTTAGAAAACATAGCTCAACAGCATCTAGAGCAGAGTTTCTCAACCTCAACAACTTTAAGATCTGTGGACTTCAACTCCAAGAATTCTAAAGCTAGCAAACTGATAGAAGCACAAACTAAAGAAAGGAGAGCAAGGGAAATAATATAACTCTACCATAAGAGTATACTGCTTCAATTCAGTTAAAAGAAAAACATAACCCACCCATCCATTCCTGACAGACAAAGAGTAGAGGTCTTGATGATGTCTACCAACAGCCTTTATCTATGCAACACACCTAGAATTGACAAAGATATGGTGGGGGGCTACTTATTTAGTTCACAATTGCCCATCTAATCTGCAGCCTTGAAATTCAGGGACAGTCTTCCATTTAGTTTTAATCAAGTCTGACCTACTTAGTTTCTGAGCTAGACGAGTTCAGTCAAGATGTTTCTCATGGTTATACTATTGGTTAGATCACCTACAATATTTTATATGTGTACTTAAATAACAAATTCTGAATGTGACAAGGACAATTTGTGCCAATTTCAGGTTTTCCTGGAATAATTGTGAAATGGCCATAACAAATACAGTCCAAGATGAATATAAAGTGTCTTTCAAAGATTTTGTCTCTTGGTAATATCTCCTTTGGACTTTTGTGGCAACTTGTTGACTTTCCTGACTCTGGTCTCAGTTCTTTAGTTCAAGTCCAGGACCACTCCCAATTTACTCCTACTTCTTGTTTTTGCCAAGTTCTACATTAGATGGATATATGGGAACGTTGCCACCTCAAATGCTGACACTGATCTTCAGAGCCGTACGTACAAGAGCATTTAATGATTTGATTGATTTTCTTCAAATTCAAGTTCTTGGGCACTTGGCTTAATCGTGCCATGAGGTTCACTTAATTTGTCCATGTGTCTTACATTCAAAGCCATTTCCTAGCTTATTGCTACTACTTAGAATAGAATTCCCCTTGAATCACATTTTGAGTCTAATCTCATGAGCTTAAAAAATGTCTGTAAAAGGCTTCTTTTTTCAGATCTTTTATGAAACTGAAAGAATCATTGACAGTTTAAGTTATAATAGTACAATATTGGGTTTAGATCAAGTTTGTTTGGCATAAGTCCATACCAAATAAAAATAATAATGCCACTGCATTATATATTTTAATTGTTCAGATATTAGATTAAACAATTTATTTAGAATTTTATCTGATGATTTTATTCTGTGGTTTGTGGTATGAGAAAGTGAGTTTTGAAAGGCAGCACACACATTTTATAAATAAATTGTTTTGGTTTCATGTGAAGATGTTTGTATCTCAAAAGGCCTGTTAAGTCTAGTGGAGTGGTATTATCTAATGTTAGTCGGTATATTTTATTTTCTGCTCCTGTTTGAACTTGGTATGTTCAACTTCTTTGTTGTTATTCTATAAGGCAATCTGGAGGGCATTGGTATGCAGGGGATGGGGGGTTAAAAAAGTTAAGATGGTTGTTGTGACCATATAATTAAAGGCTGGGGCTTTATCTGGATGATTGTGACTCCCATTTTGATGTTTTCTTACCTTCCCTGAAGATGTCCTTGGAATTTCTGGAAAATGTATAAATTGTAGGTACCAATAAATCATATTAAAGACTAAACATCTAACTTTAGAAGCAGCACAAGCACCACAATAAAAACTGAACCAAGAGCACATTGAAAAAAGTGGGCTCTACTAAAAACATTGGAGTGTCATCCAAAGCTGTTCTCAGCAAAGCTCAAAATTGGTGAATGGGCTCAGAAACAGCCAAACAGCAAAAGTGTATGCATTCCTTAGCTTAAAAACAGTTCCATTTTTCAGCCATCCATGTCCCGAATTCTGTTTCTTTAAGTAGGCAGAATGGTAGAGTTTCAAAGAGCAATTGAGAACCAGTGATTTTCTAAATTCCTGATAGTATGCTCTTAATTTTGCTTTCAAAACCATATTGTGGTAGGCACTTAGTGCTCCCTGCCCCCCTATAGCAAATCAGCCTTAAAGACTGTATGAAGAGAATGCACAATGGAACAACCAGATATATAAATGGAATAATACAAAGAAATGTAATCTGCTACCAAAGCTGTAATTCAATCCTTTTGCAACACAACTGCAGACAAAACTAGGTTATGAATAACCTTTACAACCCATAGGCTGGACTCTATCACCATGTCTGGGTCTAAAACCTTGAATGATTGTTGTCATCCAATAAGGCAGAAAAATAAAGAAAACTAATGAGTGGTCAGAAAGAGGAAATATTAATAAATACAAATTTTGTATTAAAGGTACAACAAAGAAGCCTGTTCCATACCCTCTTCTGTTGTCCTGAAAAGCCAGTCATCTTTTCTTACCAGGCACAGCCCATTCCCTTTATTCTTCTTGGTCCTTCTTTCTTTTGAAGACAGGGCATACAAAGGATGGAACAGGAAGAAAGCAGCAGTTGCAGAAATATTGCCCTTTTATTATATTGGGTACTTTTCTTTCTATCAAGCCAAGAGGACAAACAAAAACTAAGAGCGGTTTAACTTTAATAGCAAAGCCAAAAATGCACCTCATATCCATACATCACACAGACACCATACATTACACACACAGACATCATGTACATTACATATTCTATACCAATAGTTTTTCAGTCTTCCTAGCTCAAGAGAACACTTCCCATAGAAACTCAGTGGCCTTTATGCAAATTTGGGGGAATTCTGGAAATCTGTCTCTCTCTCACTGAGATCATGGTAACATGAGAAGCTTCCCAAGAACTTCATCTCTATGAGAAAACCCATTTATTAGCTTTCATTCTAAAGCCTAGAATACCCTTTGGCCTCACTCACTTTGAATGATGTTCAGTCATCCAATGACTGTAACTGAATTGCTTCCTCAGGATTCTAGATGGAGTTGCAACAAGGAAAATACAGGTGCTCCTTGAGTTACAACTGTAATTGAGCCTGGCAATTACAGTTATAAGTTGCAATGGTCATAAAGTGGGTCACCACATGACCAGATCTGATTGTATCATCTTTTTCACAATAGTTGTTAAGCAAACACAACAGTTGTTAAGCAAACACTTCAGTTTTTAAGAGAATTCATTGTTTGTTATGGGCCAGTTTTTGCCAGAAATGGAAGTAAATGCTGATTTCCAGCAAAACTGTCATAATTTGCAATCACATGACCATGCCTTCCCCCTATATACTTTTTCACCAGGTTGACTGAGAACTGGTAAAACAAACATTGGAGAACTTTTCTGCACAGCACTAGTCTAACGTTTCTATGCATTCATATAGTCTTTATCCTCAACTTGTCATTTGACTCTATGCATTGAACCATCATTAATCTCTTTCTGTTATATTCACCACCGTTTAGAGCTTGGGGATACATGCCAGAACTATGATACATCACAGTATTTTCTTTTTCAATCCAATGAGCAAAGATGCCACTTAATGCAAAAGTTTTTAGTTTACCTCCATTTGATGTCATCAACTCTTGGTCTTTCACTGGAATGAAGGAATCTGACTTATAAGTTTCCATTTTTCTGGAATAGCACTGAAGCATTTTGAAGAGCAGCCCAATCCAGTTTAAATGATAGGAGATTAGGGTCTGCATTACACTGCTCAGCCTCCATGTCTTTTGGAAGTAATGACAAATCAGTGATAAAGTATTTTTCAGGTTGGTTCAGTGCATTGACTTCTTCCAGGTACCTGAATTGACTGAGACTCACTGAGACTCTTTTAATATATAGTTATAAGGATTGGCCTTAAAGAAAAATAATATACTTGGCAAAGAAAATTTCCTAGCTTCATCCATTTTTATCAAGTTTTTTTATGACCTCTAAGTATCTCCCCAAGTTAGTTTTAAGAATATTGGTGGCTCCTTGGTTTAGGATCTTACTCAAGATTCATTTGTATCTAATGCTCTTTGACATTCCTACAAACAAAAGCTTTCCAAGAATTATTGCATAAGAAAGAAATGAATCTAGGACTACCAGTTAGGTGCACCACATTGTTAACTAATTGTCTGATGTTATTGTCAGATTACTTGAGGAAGTGTCAACCCCCAGCTTTTTTCATTGTCAGATAGCCTGAGAATGTACCTATATATACAGCAAACATTATAGAAGAATCTTGTTTCAAAGAATGATGGAAGGCAAGTATAAATAACTAAAGATGACAAAGGTCAGTGTTGTGAGATGACTTTTCTGGAGGGGATATAAGTGAACTATAGGCAAGAAGGTTGTCTCCAGTCCTATTTTTGCTTTCAGGTATTTATTATGTTTCTGTGTGTACCATGTTGGTTTCTTTTCCTATCCTTCATTTTTAATCTTCATTGAAATGCCCATTCTCCCACCCATTTTGAGTTTCTTTTCCCATTAAAGATACATAAACATGCCAGAAATTTTTACAAGTCACATCTGTAGTTTTTTTCCTTCTATCTCCTTCTCCCATTAAGTCAGTCTTGACTTCTGATGACTGCCTAGACTAGCCTCTGCAGTGTTCTTGACAAGACTTTAAAAAGTGGCATGCCAGTGCCTCCTTCCTAAGGCTGAGAGTGTACCTGGCCTCACATCACCCAGTTGGCTTCATGCCTAAGGCTATATTAGAACTCCCAGTTTTCCAGTTTCTAGCCTTCTGCTTTTAACCTCATAACAAACTGGCTCTGATTTGTTTCTTAGACCACCCCAAATAGAAAGGCTTTGATTTATTGTTATTTTTCCTCTCTTGGGTGCTCATCTTAGCCAGTAAGTCTTGGGAGAAATTTGTTAGGGACTCCTTTGCCAAACTCCCCAGTAAAAACCCTTCTTAGGTTTCCTAAGTACTCACCCAGTGAACTTACTACCTGGAACCAAACTGCTTTACATTTATTTTTCAATCTCACTTTACTCAGTAAAAAGCAGTATTCTTCTGGTCACTTTTCTTCTTGCTATTGAAATCCCCAGAGAAACTCCTGTAAGCTCTCTATGTTTCCTTGATTAGTAGATGACTTTTTAAATTTTTTATTTCATGTTTTTGTATGCCATCTCATCAATGAACCCACTGGTTCAGGTATGTGGATGACACCTGGGTGAAGATCAAGGTCCAGGAGGCTTTCACAGACCATATAAACATGATAGACTCTAACATCAAGTTCACCATGAAAGATACCAAGGACAACAGGCTGGCATTCCTAGACTGTGAAATTCTGATTGGGACATCTGGCAAGCTAGAAATAGAGATCTACAGGAAACCTAGAAGAAGAAGAACAAAGACAAATTATGAATGGACCTATAAAAATAAGAGAATTTTCAGAAGCAGTCAAGAACAATAAATCAGGAAAGATGCCTGAATCAGATGGATTATTGAGTTTACATATGTATGTGTTTTGAGGATGAACGTTTGCATCTTCTACAAAACAAGATGAACTCTATTTTACAGGGAAGAGAGATGCTAGAGACTTGGAAAGAGGCTAATGTAACATTAATATCTAAAAAGGTAGATGATTTGACTTCAATAAAAATTATTGACCAAAATCGTAATAAGTTTGCAACAATTTTAGCAGAAAGACTAAAATAATTTTGCAAGAATTTATTTATGAGAATCAATGTGGGTTTTTACCTAACAGATAGTTAAAGAACAACATTAGAACTGTGTTGGATATTTGGAAATATTTAAAACAACATTATGAAAAAGAAGCCACATTGATCTTTTTAGATGCAGAGAAGGCTTTTGATAATTTGAACTGGACTTTTTTGTTTAAAATTATGGAAGATATGAATTTGAGAGATAATTTTATAAAATTGATGAAATTGGTTTATAATTTGCAGATGACATAAATAATCATTAATTAACTATGTGAGTTGCAAAAATGAATAAGATAAGATTATCTACTGTCCCCTCTCCTATTTTAGTTCTTGAAATATTGAATAGAAATGTAAGACAAAATGAGAGATTTGTGGTGTAAAGATTTAAAAAGAGTCTTATAAGAACATGGCAGATGATTTGATGTTGGCTTTGGAAGACCCTTTAAGGGGAATTGAATTATTAATGAATAAATAAAAAGAATATGTTCATTATATTCATAGGTTCATTAGCAGGTTTCAAGATTAACAAACAGAAGACACAGATCTTCTTCTTTCTCCTCCTCCTCCTCCCATCAGGGGTCACCACAGCAAATCCATCTCTGTTTCCATCTCCCTTGGTCTTCAGCATCCTCCTCAGTCATATTGACCTCCTGCATAACCTCTCTCACACATCCATGTACCTCCTCCTAAGCCTTCCTCTTCTCCTTCTGCCCGGTAGCTCCATCCTCAACAACCTTTTCCCAAAATACTCTTCATCCTTCTGCAACACATGCCCAAACCATCTAAGTCTCACTTCTCTCACTTTATCATCAAACCTTCCTACCTGTGCTTTCCCTCTAATATACTAATTTCGAATCTTGTCCAACTTTGTCACACCAGCGAAAATTGCAGCATCTTCAACTCTGCCACTTCTAGCTCCACCTCTTGTCTTTTGGTCAGGGTCACTGTCTCCAGGACGTACAGCATTGCTGGTCTCACTACCGTCTTCTAGATCTTCCATTTCACTCTTGCAGATACCTATCATAGATCACTCCTGACACTCTTCTCCATCCACTCCATCATGCCGCACTTTCTTCTTCACTTCTTTGTCACATTTCCTGTTACTTTGGACAGTCAACGCTAGGTATCCACCTTTACCATCTCTACCCCTTGCAACTGCATCCTTCCACCATCCTCTCTCTCATTTATGCACATGTACTCTGTCTTGCTCCTACTGACTTTCATTCCCCTTCTCTCCAGTGCGTACCTCCATTTCTCCATTTCTCCAGGTTCATCTGTGTACTCCCTACTTTCATTGCAGATCACAATGTCATCTGCAAACATCATATTCCATGGAGACTCCTGTCTGGCCTCAACCGTCAACCTGTCCATCACCATTGCAAACAGGAAAGGGCTGAGGGCCAATCCTTGATGCAAACCTACCTTAACTTTAAACCAGTCTGTCATTCTTACCGCACACCTCACTGCTTTCGCACTGCCTTCATACATATCCTGTACTAACTTCACATATTTTTCTGCTACTCCAGACTTCCTCACATAGTACTTCAGAATATGCTTTCTCCAAATCCACAAACACACAGTGCAGTTCCTTTTGGCCTTCCCTGTACTGCTGCAGCACTCTTAGAGCAAACATTGCATCAGTAGTACTCTTTCTTGGCATAAAACCATATCGCTGTTCAACTGATCATCATCTCTCAGCCTAGCTTCTACTACTCTTTCCCACAGCTTCATGGTGTGGCTCATCAACTTTATTCCTCTATAGTTGCTGAAGCTCTGTGCATCCCTCTTGTTCTTAAAAATCAGGACAAGTACACTTCTTCTCCACTCCTCAGACATTTTCTTGCTTTCCAGAATCTTGCTAAGCTGGTTAGCAGCTCCACTGCGATCTCTCCTAAACAGTTTCATGCCTCTACTGGTATATAATCTGGGCCAACTGTCTTTCCATTTTTCATCCTCTTCATAGCCTACCTCACCTCATTCTTACTAATTTTCCTATATGTCCCAGTTCACTATGTCTGCTTCCTCTCTCTCATTTTCTACATTCATCAGTTCATCAAAGTAGTCCTTCCACCTACCTAAAACACTCTCTTGGTTTGTCA
>JANHZU010007386.1:296962-311015 GCA_032468055.1 Acrochordus granulatus | reverse complement strand
CTGTCCAGTATGGTTGAACCTCTGGCAGAGCTCTCATCTTTTTCAGAGCACACAAACCCCCCAACCACAGCAAGGTGGTGCCTCACTGGGGGCAACTTCTTATACAGCACAGGATATTTACAGAATCAATATCTGTCAATCCTAAGTGGAGCCAGGTTTATTTCCTACATCCTGAAGTAAGTAAAACAATTGGCCTTCCTAGTTTTAAACAAGGATTGCCATTAGATTATTTCCAGAAGTCTGTCTCTAATTTCAGACCATCCTGTGGACAGATGGTGCAATGCCCATAAAAAACAGGTGGGGCTTCAGTCCTGATGCCGTGGCCGCTACCCTGGTTATTTTTGACACTGCAGACACCCCCCTTGCGAGGATGTGAGGAAGCAAGGGAAAGCAGAGCTCCCACGTCCACCTCTAGAAGGACTTTGCAGTCATAACTAAAGCGGGCAAATCAATCCAGGTAATGTATCAAAAGTTGTGAGGCCACCACCTTCTCTCTCCATCTACCCAGAGATGGAATATTTACAACTGGCCTAGTTAGGCATTTTCTTGAGGAAGAAGCCTTTTTAATACGAAATTCATTTATACTTTTAAACCTATCTTGTGGACAAAATAAGGAATTACTGCACGATGAAGATCTGCCTTTGATCTTATATATATCACAAAGATACGGACCTAAAGCTCCATCCATGTGTGTCCATGGGCACTTTGGGTTCCTAATGTACTGGATCCAAATTAGCCTTTCACCCCACATCCCAAAATAGGTCTGCTTTCCCTTTTCAAGTTAAAAACCCAGAGCAACTCAACGTTACCCCATTTCACAGATAGGAAAATCCAACAACACGGCTGAGGACTCCCACATACGGAGTTCCTGACTAAGACCAAGCCGTCAGTTGGCCGTTGGCTTCCCAGCTCTGTGGCTTCCTTGAGCTGAGATCAAAAAACCAGCAGTAATTGTTTAACGACTCCCATGTCAGCATGAACACAGCCCAGACTTCATCATCAATCAAGGCTGTGACAGCAGAGGCAGGAGTGGTGGCAACAGACACCGGTCTCCGAGGGGGAGAGTGTGGTTGTGGGTCCAATGAGACAAAGCCTGAAAGGAATTTAATAAATGGAAGCGGCAGGGACTCAGAGCTAGAGCTGCCAGCCAACTAATAGCAACCTGCTTTTAATTAGGGTCTGTTCTCGCCAAGTCAGCTCCTTGGATGGGGCCCTGACATTGATTGGTTTAGGAGTTCAAGAGAATAAATCGCAGAAAATGGAAGTCCCAGCTGCTCCACCGATAACTAGAGAGACAGAGTCTCGTAATCTCCTGTCCTGAAATGAATGGGACCCTCTTTCCTATCCTGCCTCTGCTGCAAGGGTCCTCGTAGCTACATTTGTTATTTTGAAAAGTAGCTTCAAGAGGAAAATACACCCAAGATGGAGAGATTTTACTTGCAGAGGAGAGTGGGTGCCAAAAAATACCACCGCATTGCTCTTTTTGGAAAGTAATTCTCCACTCAAAGCAGACCTTGCTTCAAGTTTTTCTTTACCAACATCACGGCCGTTTTGTCTAGATTTCATTTCAGCTTATCCTCCCTCATCCAGTCTAGTATCAAAAGTAGACAAGGTTCAAGGGTTCTGATCGCTTACTTAGACTTAATAGGGTAGGAAGATAGATGCTATCAGCATACTGATGGTAGACCCTTCCAAGGCTCTCAGTGACCGTCCACCAGTTTTATGCAGATGTTGAACAGCTTAGGAGAAAACATAAGAGTGTTGTGGGGTACCACAATTCAGTGACTAGAATTCCTCTCTCCCAAAGGGCTGGGACCACTGAAAACAGAGCTCCAGTGTTTACCAAACATTGTAGATCATCATGAACTACATCATCATGATAACTAAAACAGGCAAGAGATCTAGGAGAATTATCAGGGGGTAATTATAGTTTTGCTGTAAATTATCTACCAAAAGAATAAAAATATTATTAGAACCTCATTTCAGATGAAACCCTGAATGAAATTATTCCAGATAATGTATCAACAATTGTCCAGCCATCAGCTTCTCAATCAATCTACCCAGAAATGGAATAATTACAACTATCCTAGTTAGACATTTTCGTGACGAAAGAAAACCCTTTTCAAAATGAAATTCAGCAGACCGGACACCTTAATCCTGAGGCCAGTCCTGTTCTGGTTGATTCAAACATCAGGAGGAGCAAAGTTTAAGCAAACTACTATGATCCTTATCTCTATGTCAGTCTTCTCAAGATCTACAGAGTAGAAAAAAGGACTAACAAGTCTACTTGGAATGATTCAAATCATATTTCAGATTAACTTAGCATGGTTTAACAACCCAACTATTATGGTTTTTAAACTGTAAGGGGGCACGGTGGCCTAGCAGTTACAACACTGGGTTTGTTGGCCAGAAGTTCAGCAGCTCAGCAGTTTGGGACCCAAGCACTACATTGCAATGGGGTGAGCTCCCATTACTTGATCCAGCTCCTGCCAACTAGCAGTTTGAAAGTATGTAAGAAAGCAAGTAGATAAATAGGGACCACCTTTGGGGGGAAAGGTAACAGCGCCCGTGCGCCTCAGCGTCTATTGACTGCAGAAGAGTCTTCAGTCAAGCACTGGCTCTTCAGCTATGAAATGGAGATAAGCACCAACACCTAGAGTTGGACACGACTGAAAGGGAACCTTTACCTTTTTACCTTTAATGTTAAGGCTTAAGCATAATATATGAGCTTGACCATGATGGCTTCATCAATATAAATTGAGATGCTTAAAATGTGATGCCCGCACTAGGTAGCATCAGGAATGGACTTTTAAGACGACCTCAGGAGGCACCTTGCAAGCTGCTTGTTCTGTTCTAGTCCATCTCAAGGAAAACCTCTTACAGGGAAATTAACCCCACTGTTGCCTCCAGAGATACCTCCCAGCTCCACCAACAGCATCTGTTGCCTCAGTTCAAGGCCATCACCGAACAAACTTTCAAGTTCCAACAGCAGGATGATGAGACATGTGTGCCAGGACATAACTTCCCTTTGTCAACCCAACAAAAGCCGTCAACTGTCCTTTTTCTGAAAGGTGGTGTCCACTTTCTTCCATCTGCTGACTGCAGACACACACAGGGTTGCAATGCAGGGTTGTCAGACTTGTTA
This sequence comes from Acrochordus granulatus, assembly GCA_032468055.1. Lineage (NCBI taxonomy): Eukaryota > Metazoa > Chordata > Lepidosauria > Squamata > Acrochordidae > Acrochordus > Acrochordus granulatus. The sequence continues at coordinate 307,870 of JANHZU010007386.1, read as the reverse complement.
ACAGTTGGGGAGTTGTTGACACAATGAGAACAAGACCAAAAGGTGGGGGGAAGCATCCTTTGGACTGATTAGTAATTTATTTATCAAACACATGTGATACTTGAAGCAGAGAGGAGGTAAGTTGAATGAATGTGTCATATTGGAGTAATTTAAAGGCATACATGAAACCTACAACAAAATCACTGCAGTGTAGAATAATCTTTTGGTGGACCAGCCAACCAGCCCTTCTCTTTTTAGGAACCTTCAAGCTCTGCTCTCTCTTCACCCTAGTGTTTGTCCTCCCCTCTGAAAGAAACTCTATTTAGAATATGTAAATGGCAGTCCAATCCAAGTAATTTTTTGATCAGAAGGGGGATGCTAAGATAGTTTCTTCATTCTCATTTTGAACATCACAGCTCTCACCTTCATAGTTCTAAAACTTTTTTACCCTTCAGTGTCTGGCAAGGGGCAACCCTCCCATTCTAGGAATAACCTATCCTTTACCAATGTTTGATACTGAAGTTCAATATTTGCACCTTTAACCATAACTTACTCAAGACTTGATAGAAGACTGCTTGAAATATTACACAAGTTCCACTCCTTCTCAAATTGAATAATAGAGGAATGGGCTATGATGACAATTTTTTTCCCTCTCCAAAATGTGGAATATGAGATTTTTATCCCTTTATTACTTTAAAAGTAACTCAAGGTGGCAACCATATTCATACTCTTAGGCTTGTTATCTAGTCATTTACCCATACCCTACTTTCAATATTTCTCCACAATACATTTACTATTCTCCAGAATCTGACTCTCCACAATGCATTTATTTGTTCTTTTGTCCTGCCTATCCTTCAGGACTCAAATGCCCCTTCCTCCCATTTTTCCCCTCAACTATTCTGTGAGATAAGCTGAGAGGGATCCAAAGTCAGCCATGGAACCGAAAGTGGATTTGAGTATCAGCTTCCCCAGCATTAATCTAATCTTAACCATTACACACACTGACTCTCAATTTCAGATGTATTACCCTGCCTTTATTATTCTCATAAATAATTCAAGGCATATATAATACTCTTTCCTCCTCCTCTTTCCCCCACCAACCACCTTGCCAGGTGGGTTGAGCTGAGAGGGAAGGACTAGCCCAAAGTCAACCTAGCTGGCTTTTATGGCTAAGGTGGGACTAGATCTCATCATCTCCCATAACCACTTATAAATAACATATATTTTATTAACTTCTTCTGAACATAAGCTTCTCTTCTTCCTTGGGAAAAAGGAAGGACAGCCTTTGCAGCTTGCTGGAGTACACAAATGCATTTATTTTTCACCATCACTGAGATTATGAAATTACAGCAGCAATGTTTGGTATTTACAAAGGAATCAAGCAACTGGACCAGAAGACCATCTAGCTAGTCACCAGCAAAGGAAAACAACAGGGGCAAAGTGGTAGAGCTCTGCAAAGAAAGTCTAAACAAAAGGAAAAATGGACGACAGAAAGTAACAAAAATGAAATGTTGTGAAGGAAATGGTGGAGGATGAAGGATGAAAACTTTGGAAAGGACTTTTATTTCACCGAATTCCTATATCCAAGACATTTCACGACAGACATAAATACAAAATTAATGCAGAGCTCACAGCAGACCACGCTGCTTGCATATAGGTTTCTTTCTGCATCTATACAACCAAGTAGTGATAGGGTGTTCTTTTTTCTTTCTTGATCCCACAATGAACTCCACTCAGGGGCTATGTTCAAGCATCTAAAAGCAGACTCCAGTCAAGAGTAAACCTCCAAAATTCCTATCCAAAAGTGCATTCTGTAGAATTTTAAAACACAACAAAGATCTGAAGTCATTAACATAGATTTTGAAAGATGAATCAAGTATTGAATAAGGCCAATTTATATGATGAAACTTAGGTTTGGCTATACTTAAGTATGATTGTGTGAAGACTAGAAATCTCAATCTGGCTGTAACACTTGCCCCCCCCCCACTACCTGCCTTGCTTCACAAATTTTTCTACAAACTTATTTTCAGCTTCCCCCCCAATGCCTGGAAGCCAAATAAATTAAAATCACAAATACGATGTAGGGTAAAACCACCCTGAAACTGCTTTGCCATAAAGAGTGTAGCTCAGTTATTAGCAACCACATGTTACTTTAGATGTGATCACAATTTGTAACTTGGGTTCTTGTGCAAATGGAGAAAAGGGCAGCTGTTTCCAACCACACTATTACACTGGCCAGGACGATACCTTAACTAGGAAATCCCTCCTAGTCGAGTGAGCAAACAAGCCAGACAAGCTGCTTTTGCAGTTTCAGCTCTTCCATAGGTTTAAGTTCCTCCTGTCACTCCATCTTTTCCTTTGAGCATTCTGATTTACCATTTATTTATTAAAAAAATGATACGGGCACCCAACTCACTCATGGTGACTTACAGGCAGTTAACTGGCCTGTTCATAAATGCAGACTTACAAAAAAACCCCTGTGAGGAACAAAATATTGGAAGGAAAGGGAGAGGAAGAGAACAATGACAAAAAAAGAAAAGCCATGAACAATGACTGATTTCTTTTTGTTCTTCCAGCAAGCTTCACATTTCGGTAATGCTTGTACAGTCAGAAAAGCACTTTCTAACTGATTGAGATGAGCTTAGATCCATGCTATGGTAGAAAGGCAGCTGGCTTTAAGTTCCAAGTCTGGGAAAAACTTGGCCTTCCTGGAGCTTTGTTGTTTTTTTTTGGCAAGTCACTATGACAGAGAAAAAAAGATGAAAAGGAAAAAATGAGTTTGTGTGTGTTATCAATTCAGGGAACTCAGTCTATTATTTCCATAAGAACTAGAATGCCCACTGAGAAATAAGCAAAATAGCCCAGGCATAGCTTGATTGAACACCACAGTGTCACTTTGATGTAAGACCTTTGATCTCTAATCAGCCTAGAGCTTATTGATTAGTTTTCTACAGCTGCCGTCCTTCATGCTTGAAATGGCTGAATACAGCAAAGACCCCCAAGACTTGCTAAGCCACAGGTGCCTCTTTTTTACACAGTGCAAACTTTGGCACTGCAGGAGGAACAAAAGGAGGAAGGACAGCAAGGGAACAAGAAGGATGGAAATGAGAGCACAGGGATTTTTTAGGTCACCTTTGGTTAAAAAGAAGAGGCTGCCCCTTTCTTACAATCAAGCAAGGCTATAAGCCCAATTTAAGTTAAAATTCATCTGAGCAACTATTGCTTTTCAGATATCTGGCTATAGCAGGGAAAAGCTAAGCCCTAGAAGGAATGATCCTTGTTTCTAAAAGCAGATGTGAAGCTAGTATGGCTTCTAGCATCCAACACTCACTATAAAAGTCAAAGCATTTAATGGCTGTGGGTTATGTTTCTAGTGACTTCCAAGGCACAGTATAATGTATGGAGAACCCAGGTAGAGCAAGGGCTTCAGAAACTGCAATTCTATAAAGGAAATTATAGAATTTATAGGAAAGGAAATCTTACCAGAATTTTCAAGAACAGTTCATCAAAAAGATCAGCTTACATTCTTTAGCACGACTGTAACAGGAACAGTTTAAGCTGACAAGAACAAAACAAATCAACTGCCTTTCAAATGCTGGTTCCTATGAGACTAGACTTATGAACACGCACACAAAGAAAAAGACAGGCTTTCTGTGCAATGGACAACAGGAAAATAACATCATCCTTAAAGTCCTGTCTGCACAAGAAACTTATTCTCATTTTCCATAAAGCCCTGCATATAGCAAGGAGGTCATTCTTTCATTTTGAGGCCACCAGCTGGGAAAAAAGTGCTATATCCATGGCCACGAGAAATCCTATAATTTAGTGCAAGCAAATATTACCCCATTCCAGGGTGGTGGCCATAGGCAGCCACCTTCCATTTAATGCCCATTAATCACCTCTGGGAGAGACCAAGGATAGTTACCACCACCCTAGACATCTAACCCAAGAATAATGAAACCCTCCCCCATTGTCCTATCAAACCAGACCCTATTGTAGATTTCCATGTGGGAACCTTTGGTCACAAAGGAGTTTTGGCGAGAAGTAAAATGCAATATTCTCTCTTCTTTCCCAATCCCAAAACATTCAAAGTCAAGTATGTTGATAAATCATCATCATCATTCAAATAAAGAATCCCACAGGATAACAGGACAGTAGTTAATACAAAATACAAATGGAGTTTTTTTCTGAGGGCTTCCAGGCCACACCGCTCTGTGCTTTCCTAGGCTGAAAAGCCACCGTTTCCATCACTTGACTTCAAAGGGGATAGGGTAGGGTGGGTGGGTTGACACACCAATGTCATCCATCACCGCATGTGAAGAGTCAAAATGACTATCAGGATAATCCCCAAAAAGAGGAAGAAGGGGAGCCAGGTCTTCACAAAGCCTCCTATGCTGTAAAGAAGAGAAGAGAGATTTAGAAGAGCCCATAATCCATGAAGATGCAGCCATGAAGGATCCAGGGCAGAAAGAGGGACCGTTTCTTTCCAATGGGTTCAGCCCGCCCCACCCATGCCAGCAGTGAAGGCATATTACAGATCCCATCAGCCAGGGAATTTTGGCTGGTGGCATCCAGAAAATGGGCCTTTTCTGCAGTGGTGCCCGCCCTATGGAACATCGTACTGCCCAAGGTGAGATCAGCCCCCACCCTTTCGGCCTTCCATAAAGGCCAAAAAAGTGGCTCTATGAGGTAGCCTGGGGTCTGGGTAGCTGTGTGTCATCTGGGAGGTAGCTGATGATCCTACCTCCAAATTAGTCTCCCACCATCTTTTGTCTCCTTTTTATTATTTTTATCATATTTATTGGACATATGTATTTTATTATGATTTTACTGAAAGCTGCCCAGAGTAGTATTGAGATGGGCAGTGAATAAGTTTAGGAAGGGAGGGAGGGGAAAAGGTTTACTAAGAAAAAAGCATAGTAGAGAAAAGGAAAGAGACATCAGATCTTTTCATTCTCTACAACTAATCCTAAGCACTTGCTAACTGAAAAAATCCTGGTCTAGTCCTATTTCCATCTACTTCTGCCAAGTTTCATTTGTTAACTCTTTGGAAGAGATACTGGCAAAGAGCCATTCACATCCATGGTACATAAATACTGACAATAATACTTCAATCATCTATTTGAACTGGTATATAGATGGTATAAAATACAGTGCATATTAGGTGCTTTAACTACAGAGACGCACAATCTGGGTGATACGTAGATTTTGAAGGTTCTTTTGCCTCCCTTTTATTTTACAATCAAACAATACTCTGCCATCTCTAAATTTCATTGATAAAATTATGAACACTACAGCAAACTAAAAGTGGACTGTTGGAAGAAATAAGTATGCAATCTCTGTTCCATTCTGATACTCAATATAAACTCCCAGGCTCAGAATGCTGAATTCTAGGTATCTGTTTTTTTCATTAGGCTGTAGCTAGAGAAGCTCAGGATTTTATAAATTCTGCCTTCCAAGCCTGAAGGTAGTCATCACTGCACTTTTGGGAAGAATTAATCTATGTTGTCTTTCACACAATTTTTAGTAGCACAATTTAAAGCTATTTTATAATATTTTATATAAAAAGGTAAAAGTTTTCCCTGCCAATTTTGAGTGACTCTAGGGGGAGGTGCTCATCTCCAATTCACAACCAAGGGAGCAAGTGTTGTCCAAAGACAATTCCATGGTCATGTAGCTAGCACGATTATATGCCGAGGTGCATGGAACGTTGTTACCTTTCCCACCTAAATTAGACAGTATCTATTTATCGACTTGCATTTTTACATGCTTTCAAACTGCTAGGTTGGCAGGAGTTGGGACAAGTAATGGGAGCTCTCCCCATTATGTGACAGCACTTGGGTCTCAAACTGCCAAGCTTCAGGCTGCCAAGCCCAACAGTTTAACTGCTCAGGTGCTGCACTATAAACAATATTAAATATTAATATTAAGTAATAATTACCACTTCTAAATGGCTTACCCAGGTCAACAGGTCAATGTGTTGAGAAATGCTATTTTATAAAAAGAAAGTTATTTCTTCCTTCTATTGGCAGTATTTTCTATATCTTAATGTGCAAGCACACTGCTTCTACAAACACATAGACCAGACAGTGAAACACATTCAGCAACCTGAGAATTTCAGCTCTTAAAAAACAGGCAAGTTATTAGTCTTTGCGGTTACCAATGTAACGCTATAAGTGATCTCAGAAAGCAAAACGTGTCAGTTTTAGTTGCTTCTGTATAACCTTCTGCCTTTTCATATTACCATCAGAAGCAGAATAAATTAGGCAAATAGAGAAGCATTTGCTTATTAGAGGATTTTTTAAAAAAAAATCATGCAGAAGTTCCTATTAAATTGTGTCTGCTAATCCCATCCTTATAGCTATACAAGAATAGATATTCAACACAAGGACTTGCATACTTGTGGTTGTTAAGAATAACTACAATGGGGAAAAAGTCTATATTGCAAGCACCATCAAATCTAAAGCATCTAACTACAAGGGGCATAAAATTATCTGAGAATTACAAACAAAAGAAGTTTCAGAAGAACTAAGCCCTCGATCAAAATGTTCTCTCTCTTTACTCAAAGACACAAAAGCAATGGAGTTTTCTACTCACCTTACATACTTTCCATAGAGCAGGGTACAAAAACAAAGTTTGATCATATTCCAGGAAGTACTGTTGTCATATCGCATGAGATTTAAGGCTAGAGCTACATGAGAATGGCAATTGTCACAACAGAGGTTGTGCTATAAGAGAGAAAAAGGTGTACAGTTGAATGCTTTTAGTTGAAATATCTTCTCCAGACATAATCAATACTGAGACAAAGAAGATATTCTCAAGCTTAAACTGAAAGTTGAACCTTACCATTCGGTGCTTATATTCTTCAGAGGCGTCATGAACTGCTGTATCCCAAGCATTGGGGCCACAGGAATAGACTTTGTTAGGATCCAGTTTCCAATATCTGATAGGAGAAAAAAAAATCAAAATTATTTTCCTGCCTTCATCAGATAGAACAACTCACTTTCTAAAACCAACAAAGTTACTAAAATGTTCAAATAACCCAGTTTGGAATAATTATTAGTTTATGGCACACTTTCACAATTGATGCAGAAGTCATCAATTGATGCAGAAGTTATCACTAAGGACCTAACTGAACAGTTGCTGAAATCTTAATTACTAGTCCTTATGGTTGCAAATGAAGCTTAAAGATGCACAATTCAAGGCTCACGAAATCACAGAAGCTGAATGCAGAAAGACCTTGCCAATATAATTTAAGAGTAATTACCTTAGTCAAAATTCATCAACAGGAGATATAATTGAAATTATATCTCTCATCCCTTGCTGCCCCTTGTGCTTCTAAGTGCATTATTATCCATTTTGCATGATACCCACCCCACAAAAACCTACAATTTCTATAAAACTTACGAAACAACATTTTTGCTCCTTTAGTCTGTAGTTCAAATTTTTCAATTTGCTCTAGCATTTCTTTGCTGTGCTATCTTCCCTGTCTCACATTTTAGGGCAGAAATGCAACATTAAGACCCACATTTCTTAAGACATCAGTTGACAATACCATTTTAAATAACAGAACCTAATTGGTAGTGCCAGTCCCTTAAATAAATTTCATTTTAATTTTTTGGTGCAGAAAAATGCTTTTATTCACATAGGGAATAAATTCCCTAGAAGCACTAGCAAACTCAAGTTTATTTACTTCTGAGAAGACATACATAGGATGCTACTGTTCATTTTCCCTTCTTTTGTACCAGTTTATGGTATTTTAAAATATTCATTGTCTATGCACAGCTTTTGTTACCAGAAAAGAGGTATCAGATGCATGCAGGCAGGGCTGATATAAGAGACCCACCAATATTTGGACAGATAGAAAAGACTCTTGAGAAGATGAATTAACTTCAGTTCATACCCATAACAGTAGAAAGCTTGATTAGACTAGAACTCAGATGATTGTAAATACAAAGAGGTTTAAAGTTATGCTGCTGTACTATTTATGCAATCTGTACTAATTATGTAATCTGTACTAAGATTATAAACCTATAATCTGAGTATTTATTTTGGTCTTCTTAACTAGAATATAGCATTTATTGTTCTGTTTCAACCACAAAAATATGTTTGAAAATTAAAATGTTGAGAAGGGAAATAACACTCACTTCACAGGCTTTCCAAAAGCCATGTTGTCTTCCTAAAGAGGATATGGGAACAACAACAAAAAGACAAACGTACATTTCAGTTAATAAAATCAGCTAACACTCATAACACTGCTTATTCTGCTATTTTCTAAAATTACTTTATACTAGCCATGTATATTAAACTATTATTTAACCATGGTTTACTGAATAAACTATTCTTGGTGGAATCATAAGCCATATTTTATCAACTGCAAGAGCTGATAACATGCTGAATTGAAACCCAACCAAAAAATCCAAATCCAGTTTGTCTTCTTCATGCTGAGAAACAGACACAACTACCTTCCTTGACCTTCTCTAGGTAAAGGCTTAAATAGACCCCTCTCTATCTAATGCCCTCCACGTCTACCAGCTAAGAATGTTGGAGAGCTGTACATATCCCACTAAGCTGAAAACGGCTGATTTTAAAGATTTGTTTTTTATAATCTAGAACAATGTTTCTCAACCTTAGTCACTTTAAGATAGATGGACTTCAACTCCCAGAATTCACCAGCCAGCATGCTCAAGCTGCCTAGATTGAGAAATACAGATCTAGAACTTGCAGCAACTGATTACAAGTTTAAAAAAATTCATCTAGAACTTGCAGCAACTGATTACAAGGTTTAAAAAAAAATTCAAGTGTATGCAAAATAATTTTTCTTTCATGACATTTTAGTAATATTGGAATTGTTATTTTTTACCTATTTAGTTAAAAATATGCTCTCCTGTACAGAATAGGTTATACTTCAAAAAAAGGATTAATAAGTCAATTTTGTTAGCTCCAGTTCCTGTACAACTTGGAAAGAAAGCTAATGGTTTGCAACCCAGCTTTTGGGTTTCATATGGTTTCCAAGATAAGTGTCAATTGACTCCAATTCCCCCCAAGGCAAAGCAAAAGGGTCCTTACACCACCCCAACCTACATGAATCATGTTATTAGTATTTTTAAAGTAGCAAAGCTGCTCACTTCTGCACATTTGTCAGCACATACGCTAAGCGGACTCAACAGCTGAACTTCAAAATAAGAGGCGGTTTCTACTAAAGACCAGTAACTGACAGAGGAATGAGCTAGTGAGCCACTCATTTTGTTTCCTCACCTAATCTACCTTAAAGGGCTGGGGGTTAGCACAGCCAAAGCCACATGTACATTCTTGTCACATATTCTCCCTTGTTACCACACATTTACCTACACAGGATCCCCACTCATCTCAAAACATGCCTTCTGGAAAGCTTCTAAAAAATGTAACTGTAGCACACAGGAGGGTATTTTCAAGAAGATAACAGTTTACCAAGAGATGAAAGTTGAGTTGAAACCCCAGTAATGCTCCCTCGTGCTGTAGTTCAGTTGGAAAACAATCTCCCCCCCCGGACTTAATGGGAAATCTTTGGAAAGTCTTCTTCTAGCATTGATGATGTTACCTAGTTTGGTAATGAAACATCTGCAAGAAAACAAGCAAGCTCAGAAAGCATTGAGGACTCCACAGTTCAACCCTGAGCTACAAACTATCAGTCTTTGAAAATCCACACAGCTGAGAGGAAGGATGAGTGAAAAGTATTCCTGAGAAGCTGACTTTTTACACCTGTACTGTAGAGAAACAAACTTCTACTTACAGAGACATAGTAAGGCCCTGCAAAATCTCGGATGATTCCTGCAGAAGTACAAATGCCCATGTGACCAATGATGGGGAAGAGCCATCTGTGGAGAGAAGAAAAGCATCAAGAGACTCATTTTTTCCTCACATTGAAAAAAGCTGTTTTCAGGAAGCTGTAAAACTGGCCATCCATGGTCACACTGGATAGACCGAAAGATGTTCTCTCTTGCATAACAAAGAATGGGCTAATTTATTTTAAAACTCAAATGTCTATCTCAACTCTCCTGCAAATCCTGTTTGCACACGCACATATACACATAAATATTCTGCTTAGATGTATAAAAATCACACTTACAAATACCCCCTTAAAGGTACCACTAAATGTGTGACCAAAGTCCTGCCCGTGGAGAGAAGGGAAAGGAAAGGAGCGGGGGGAAGAAAACAAAGCCATCTTCTCAGGTTCAAGTTGGAGCTCCCCATTGCCAGGATAAAGTCCAAGCAAAAGTGTCTGAGCCGATAGAAATAACTCATTTTTCACGCTCTAACCGAACCATCAACTACCCAAACAACACGGATACAGGCAGCTGGCTGGCTGGCTGATTTATTTCGCGCCTTTATTATTTTACAAGTGACTCAAGGTGGCGAACATATCCAACACACCTTCCTCTTCCTCTTTTCCCCACAACAACCACCACTCTATGAGCTAAGTTGGCCTGAGAAAGAATGACAGATCCCAGCTGGCTAAGGTGGGACTAGAACTCACGACCTCCCGGTTCCTACCTGTTGCCTTAACCACGAGCCCAAACTCCCCGACCCCTCGCCCCCAACAGTGGACCAACGCCTCCGCTCTTCAGCCCTGCGTCCCCCGACCCAGGTAGGAACTCATCGCTCACGTGAGAAGGGGGATAGGCGTCCACACGACGCAGTATGGGAAACGGCCGCGCTCCGTATCCAGCGCCGCCCCAAGGGACCCGCCGACCCCCACGACCACAGCACCGTGAAACTGCTTCATCTTCCCTTCTGCGGCCTTCTCTTTCTCCATCACCAGGAGGAAGAGGAGGAGGAGTTGGCCCGGCGTGACATCATTTCCTGGAGACGGACACCCCGCTTCCGGGACGACGGCGGGGCGACGGCGACCGGGTCTTTGGGCTGCGTGTCGGGGAAGGCGTGGTCTAC
>JANHZU010007386.1:286357-296862 GCA_032468055.1 Acrochordus granulatus | reverse complement strand
TTACTCCATTTTTGTCTCCTCTCTGCAGTAGTTCTGCCGGTGAGACAATAAAGATTTGGACATTAAAAAAAAGCGACAGTGGTTTTGACTCCCTTGTTCCCTTTTTTTCTTACAGCCAATTCCTCTAAACAGCTGAGACTTTCCGTATTCCGCCCCTCCTTTCTCACCTGATGTCTGGTTAGGAAGTAACCTGCCAAAATGATTGACAGATGGTAAGCTAAGAAAAAGGCTTTAGGGTTGCATGTGCTAAGAGTGCATTGCTTGGTGTGGCAAAGATCCATGTTTTTAACCCTAAACAAGGAACTGTTCTGCAAAGCCAAGCCAAAGTGAGAAGGGAAAGCCTTAAGCGAAGAATGTCTAATGTAGAAAATTCAGAACCATTCCTGCTTACAATTCTAGAATGAAATATGCAGCATTTTTTAATCTATCACTTGTATTTGTAAAGACAAAGAAAGCAGATGCCAAACTTGGATTATAACCTACATTAAGGCACAGATGTATAAAAGAATGAAAACAAATTAAAAACATATTGTTAATCATCATGTGTACCTACAGTAGTTTTTGCCACAAATTTGTGCCATCATCTCTTTGTAAAGCATCCAGGTTTGGGACCTTCACTGCAACTTGTGATATCAGTGTCAGATTTTATATAGGCTTCCTTAAATTTTGCTTCTCAAAATCTGATGCACTATCGTAATCTCACATATCATAGTCTCATCATTGGAGTTCTGTTTGGTGAGTACTGGAAGAGGGAATACTCTGTAAATTGGGTATCAAGTTGAACAAATAATCCTCAATTTGCTAATCTTTGAATCAACAAGCTGTCAGTACCAACATAATTTGTATCCTGGTTATTACAATTCTGGCCCCTTGCATGAAGAGGATTAAACCTGTTTTGTACCACACCATCTTAATCACATATGCTCGTAAAATATTATCAGGCAGTGAAAAATTTCCAGTATCACTTAAGTCTGGGGCTAGAAGAGAGAAAAATAAATACAACTTAGGTCAACAGAACACTTATAAAGCAGAGCAACTTAAGAGAATTTCAAACATTGTGATGAAGCATAATGAACAAAAACGAAAATATGATATAATATATATGCATACAAATGTATGTATATGTATATACTATTTTAATAAAATGTTGCTAACTATGGCCATGGTCAGCTCTTGGAAATTTTCCTCATTCCACCCAGCTCATGCTAGGTTAAATTCTACCATTCTTATTACAAAGTATTTGGACCCCACTTCCTCATGTTTTAAATATTTCATCTCATTTGAAGTATAAATGCAGTCTAAGGTAAAGGAGACTTACAAATCAGAACTACAGTATATTAAATAGTCCAGAGAGAAAGACAAAGAAAGAAATGGGATTTCTATATGAACAAGGATCTCACCAAAGAACAAACTTTGTCTAATGATGGAAACATTTCAGAATAGATTAATGAGCTCTTAAAGATATGCTAAAGGGAAGGATGGGAACTTGCTTTCTCTTTGAATAAAAAGCCAGCAACTTCGCCACCTTCAGCACACAAAGCCACCTGGCCTATGTTCAAACTATCCTCTTAACAAGAGAAACAGGTATCTATCAGGCATCATTGTTGCTGTTGCTGCTTATTTTTGCTCAGGACATGCAAGACTTTTTTTTCAGATTTGGAATATTATTTTCTTTAAAGTGCAATATTGAATACTCTACAACATATGAGGCAGCTGGGCTTCTACACTGCACCAAGGCATAATGTGGCTTGTTTCCTTTTGGATTAGTTTTGAGTTGAATGAATTTAGACACATGGCTTGTGGCTTAGTGCAGTATGATCCACAATTTTTGCAACAATTCATAGCTTTACCCGTATGATCCACAGACTTGCCAAACAGGTGCAATTTGATTGGTGAATGCCTTAGCTCCAGATTGCTTCTCCTACTTTTTCTAAAATGCTCACATTATCCCCTCCTTCATCAAATATAGATTCAAATCAATGTTCTTAGTATCAATACACTCAATAATCCATTCCTGGGAGAAGTGAATCTGCTGATTTCGCATTCTCCCTCATGTGAACTATTAAACATCAAGTTCTTCCTATCAGAGGTTAGCTGTCTCTCTAGGATTATAGAATAAGATTGGACATTTAAAAAAATTGTAATCAAGAATATGCCTTGAGGAAGTATCCATCTGTGCATGTGTAAACATTCATAGTTTATGTCCAGATTTCTTTGTTTCATGAAGCTGCAGAAACATAGTCACTGTCTTATTTCAGGTCAAAATATCCAGCTATATAAATCACACCTATCTGTTCTTGACTGATATTATCTTTGACAGGTTAAAGCAGACATTATTTTCACAACTTATACCTATTCTTTCTAAATTAAAACAATATAGATGGAACCTAGGATATTCTGTATGTACATATGTACACTGGACATATCATTGGACTGCAATCCTGTTTTATTATAGCTGTGAAGATATACCAAATGTTTCCATCTTAAACAGAAATTATAAGCCAGAATATCTTATTCTACTCTGAGTGTGACAAAAAATTAAAGAGGCATTTAAAAAAATATCTAATCATTTGTCTATGTGTACAATGTCCATGGGAGATGTTATTCTGCCAGCAGGTAGTAAAATCCAGTCGTATCTCACCAATACTGCTGGTCCTAATAGTAGTATATTCATCAATATGACTAAGAGTACATTCTAGTATCAATAAAATCTTTATTATGATCATAGACTAGCATTATTCTAGTAATATTGCTATTAGCCTTCCTTCACAACAAAGCTATTCAGGCAGTCTTAAATATAGCTGCTGAGAACTACAATATTTACTGTCAAAATTGCCCATCTTCTTGTTTGTTTACCCTACTGAGCACTCAAATACACATGAATGGAATCAATCTTCTATAACACTATAGATATATGCACAAACACTGTGTATATGCTTATGTTAACACAAGATAAAATTAGGTTGTAGAAAGTATTGTTCTATAAATATATAGAACATTAAATGTATCCTGGAAACTGATTTAAAGTATTATGGGAAATAACAGACACAAGCAGGCAAACCATATCCAATAGCTAACTTGATACTTCATAACTTTTAGCCTCCTTTGAATCATGTTTTGTTATTGCTAATAATCCAATTGATAAGAAATGGTATGTTTTTTTAAAAAAAATACATTATGTAAGGTATAAAAGCTTATACTATGTTTTTAATGCATAATGGCATTCCAATTCACATGTCTCAGCTAGAGAGGATCACCATTCAATTATTTAAATTACTTTAAAAACCAATAAAAGGAAGATTGAGCTTTCAAAAACAGGAAACTGTGTAGTTTCTAAGTCATCAATAGAGGTGCTATTAGCCAGCCAGCCATAATTTTGAAAACTGGCATAGACTCTTTATGTGCAAAGGAATGTAATCAACAACTTAATTCTATATTTTTCTACAGCACAGATACAGCTTTAAAATGGACAACTAGAAATGGGGAATAAGTAAAAAGCTTTCACCAAAACTGGAAAATCAGGCATTAGCTAATATATACACCAAACTACTCTTCATAAGAGATACAGTAGATAAGCACAAGGTCCAAACTGTCTCAAAAACAGAAAGACACCAAAACTAGAACAAAGTTTTGTTTAATTGCTTAATCTTTTCTCTTCCAGAAACTGGAAAACAGAAACATGCCATTCTGAATAACAACAACAACAACAAAAGACTAAGGCTGATGCAAAGACTGTTTCAGGAAGAAAATCTTGTTTGGAATGGCTGAAAAGTTAAATAAGCAGCCACTTCACGAGCAACCAAAATTAAGACTTTTTCTATGTCTTTATAAATATTATACACCTAAGCAATTCCATTACTAATTATAAAAATAGTTTTTGGGCTTTTTTAAAATAGGAATTAGCCAAAAGGAAAAAGTAGTTCTCTCTGTATCCAGTAATGGGACAAATGCCAAAATCTAACCATACCCATTCCTCTTTCAGAATTTTTTCTCTCAGTGAACATGATGATACATTTTCACAAACAGAAGGAACATTCTGGAATATGGAGAATATAATTCATATATTAGAATGCTCCATAAGAATGGAGTATTCTAATATATGAAACTGTTTTTAGCTCACTCTTTCTGCCAAGGAGCAACCTTTAAAAAAAACAAAATAAAAAGCACTTGATGCTTCTATACAATCTGTGCTTTAATACCAGAAGTTACACAGTGAAGCAAATGTTGACCCTTTTCGCTAGAACAGAGTAGACAACATGTGATATAACCCTCTTCCATCTAATTAAGGTTTCTTTTAATTAAAAAGTAATAAAAGGAAGCAGACAGGCTACAAAGCAAAATACCAGAGTTTAGCATCCTATTTATTTGCAGCAATGTCCCTGGTACTTAAAAAAATCTTGTACTGAAGATTGTGGGGAGCCCAAAGGTATTGTTGAAACGAACAGAATACAGAGATTAGTGTTTTGCAGTAGGCCACTCTTCTATTTATTTAGATGTCTCCTTAACTATTTGTGACTAAGGTAATGATTGGCTATCAGAACTAGCCATTCTGTGAACTGACATTTTACCATGGCATCTGTTTGTAAATGTGGCTACAGCATATTTCCAAATTCTTAATGTGGTCAGAATCCAAATCAGGAAGCAATTCACAAAGAGAGAAGTTTCAGGCTATCAAGACTTGTCTATGCAAGGCAGGTATAAGTGGGGGCTTGTGCACCCTGGCTATTTTTCCCTACAATACATACATAAGACACCTGTCTTCAAAATACTTATAGAAAAATAAGTTAGTTATGAAGTTACTCACAAAATGCATTCTTCTTGTTCTCCTTACTTCTTGAAATATTTCATACATCTGAAACCACTGAACAGGAAAGTAGCACAACAGTTTGTTCCAAATTGGGTGGCAGTTGTTTTGCAACTTCTCACCTCCAGCATTTTTCGAGGTCAGAAAAAGATCAACCCAACCTAATGTCTTATTCTCTATAATAAGGAGGGAGAGAAGGAATATGTGGTCCTCTAATTATTGCTGGATTCTAATTCCCAACAGAGATTAAACCAGCACAGCCATTATGGAGGAATCCTGGGAATTACAATACATCAACAGCTGGAGGACACAGCTTTCTTATCCCTGAACATTGTAGACTAAAGACAGTAGAGCGCCAATGGAAGGAAAGGTGATTGGATGAGGCAGTATGCACAAAGAATAGATCTGGGGGTGGTACTGGCAAGTATTTGGGAAAAGAAAAATACCCTCAGGATTTCCTAAGGAGTGAATGGGTTCCTCTCTTCTAGACTGACAAAAGAATTGGAAAGAACCAAGGGAGAATTAAAGGATGCAGAATACACTAGAATGGCAAGAGAAAGAGACAATTCAAACTTGGCAACTTTAAGATGCATGGACTTCAATTACCAGAATTGTTGTGGAATTCTGGAAGTTAAAGTCCACACATCTTAAAGTTGCAAACTTTAAAAAAAACTTGCTTGGGCCAGAAAGACTACCACTAAATGTATGTTACAGGATATTCTTTGGCCAGAATTAGCAGGAGGCAGAGACAAAGGAAATATGGTTCATTGTAACTATGAGCAGTTATGGGGTG
Source organism: Acrochordus granulatus (assembly GCA_032468055.1). Taxonomy (NCBI): domain Eukaryota; kingdom Metazoa; phylum Chordata; class Lepidosauria; order Squamata; family Acrochordidae; genus Acrochordus; species Acrochordus granulatus. The sequence goes on along the minus strand of JANHZU010007386.1, from coordinate 291,265 downwards.
GTGGCACAAAGAACACAGACATCATGTTGTCAGTATATAAATGATGTCACTTACATAATTGCACCAGACATCCTGATGCAATTCAATAACCACACCATTTGAACAAAAGGCACATGTTGACATAGTTTGTTTATGGACATTACTGATGGGGACAGAGACTTCAATGACACAGATTCTAGCATGCACATTATGCTAACTATAGTTGTTGACTAAGCTAGCTGGTGAGAAAATCCACTGTGATTTGTTGAGCCAACTACAAATCCATGTAGTGCGAGCACAGTCACAGTACTAACTTGGTTTGGTTTTGGTTCCAACTGACTATGCCACAGAAGGCAGGAACGACCCCACTTGCCCGTCACCACTGCATGCTGAGTTATGTGGACAGCAGTATTGATGCCATCCTCTGTTCTAGAATGACATACCTAATGACATAAACTCTGCTAAGGGCTGATTATACTAAAGATGAGATTCTTCACCTTACAGAATTCCTCCTGAAAAATTGGTTAGGATGTATGTCTTGGTTATACAGGTACATCTCTTCCACATTCATTCAAGGAAACAAGGCCACAATATCATGAAGAGTCAGTAAATAGATAAGAGAGGAAGTTCCTATAGACTCTTTAGGATTTAATGATAAAGAATAAAAAGAACTGTGCAGTGGAAGTCATAGCAGCAATAAAGGGAGAGGCAGCTTTATCCCAAATTTTTGACCAGTTCATCATCACATTGATATGTATACCTTTGTTGAAGCTTGGTCTCCACCCGCAATGAGATTTCATCACTCTACTTTTTACCCACAGAGATATTGAAACTTGGTTATTTTGGGAAAAAGAAAGTTTTCCAAAAGTAGCCACATCTGATAATTTTACTTGCGCACATTATATACGCTGCCAAGTTTCATGCCGTAGCTTTCCTTTGTTACAGTCTTCTCTTGGTTTCTTCTGTGTGCAGACAGATGGAAAGTGTGAGATATCAACCAAACATGAGACCCTCTGCCCAACATCAGGCCTTCTGTACTCCCCTAACCATGTTAATTGAGGGAGCCCATGTATTTAGTGACTTTCTCAGGGTCATGTTTTCAATGCATGTACATGTTCACCAGCTGTTGTGTGGGCTGAATTACAAGCTAGCAGCATGGCAGGCAAGCTAAGTTTCAGAGACAGAGATCACAGCACTGAACATCATTCCATAATCCCTGCCCTAGTTTACATTTTATTGAGTTTTTAACAACCTCTCTGCAAAACACACTCACGTAGGCAATGATTCCCACCATCCAGCCATACTGGAGGAAGGGACAGGTTATCAGTTGTACATTGCTCACAATGTGGAAAAGGAATCCCAGCTTCTGCTGGGAGGGCAAAACTCAATAGGCCACATTACCATGCTGCTTAATAGTAGAACAGGGAAAGGAAGAAATTGTAGCAGCAGTCAAACCAAGTCACTTCAGCCCTTGCTGGCATATCCCATTCTGTGCATAGTGTGAAACAGTGCAGTCATTCCAAGTTCAAACGGAGCAAACTAGATTTCCCTTCAAACAAAAAAAGAAATTAAGGAAGGAGAGGCCATTCAGCTTTAACTGGTTCGGCAGTGGACCTGATTTTCAGAGCTGTCTTCGTCATCCGAGCCTCCAGACCCACCACCAGTCATTCCTGTGATCCGGTAGCCCATGTTCATCAACATCACCTCCAAAGGATCAGCATTCATCCGCCTCTGGTTGGCTTGGGAAGCACCTTCCATATCTTCCACCACTCGTCCATTCAGTGCTTCGCTCTATAAAACAAAATGGAAGGAGCAAAGCTCCAAAGTTGAGTGTATGGTTGTTCCAATCAAAAATCTTCCTGTACCATTCAGATAGCAAATCTATAGCACAATATGTAAAGCCTTCAAGACAAAAAGTGGATTGTTTGACTTGGGGGTGTAGCATGTCCTGAATCAAGGTCATGGTTTACAACTAAATTCAGAAGCAACAAAAGGAAATACTTATTTACACAACATACACTGAGGAGTTTCTAACTATCAGATGTGGTGCTGGCCACCTATTTGGCAGTTTAAAAAGAGAGTTTTTCTAGCAAAAAACATCCATTCTAATGAATGGGTTTGTTTAGCAACCATGGCATTTCACTGATTGTTTAGAAAAAAAGCCAGAATTTTACTTCTGGTCTCACGGATGTTCGGACTTACAACTGTAATGATTTACAACTGTAATTCCTGGGTTCAGTTATAGTTCTAAGTCAAGGACTACTTATAAAATCTTTAAACATTTAAATCTTTAAATTTGGTTAAAAACCAAAATAAATATTAAAGACTGTTCTGAATGTTTTATTCTATTTCTGTGGGGGGAAAAGGGCATTTCAGAGCTTCCTCAACCTGGCTAGAGGTTGCAAGAGTTTATGAGAAGGTGCCATCTTCTCCATTGCAGAACAACACCAATCCCAGAAAAGAAGCCTTCTGCCTGATCCAGCAGGACCATAAATTCCTATCCAAGCAGCCCCCTGCCCCTGATCTTACTTCTGGCCTGGGATTCCAAAGCCGTACCACTGGATCGATGCCACTGGTGGCCAGGAAGCAGTAGCTCGGGTGGGGCTGGAGGCAGTTCACAATCGACTCATCACCTTGCAGCACTCGCACCAGGTTGGTTGTTTCTTTCTCCCAGATAAAGAAGGAACCATCATCGGAGCCACTGATGATGTACTGCGCATTGCTAGGAGACATCCAAACAGAGCATATTTGGTGATTGGTTAAATTTTATATCTTGCCTTTTATACAAAAAGTGCTCACTTCTCCCCAAAACCAAGATGCCGAGAAATAGTTTGGGCTGAGCAAAAGAATGACTGATCCAAAGTCCTCCAATCAGCCTCTTAACTAGTCTAGCATCTTAACGCAATATTTCTCAACTTTGTCTACTTTAAGATGTGTGGACTTCAACTGGCTGGAGAATTCTGAGAGTTGAAGTTCACACATCTTCAAAGGGACAGGATTGAGAAACATTGTCTTAACCACTAAACCATTTTGGTTAATGCAGATCTCTGGATACACATGAAACAGCCCCCAGAAGCAATGTGTGGAAAGTGCAAGATATCACAGAAAACCTATGCATGATTTTGAGACAAAGCATCCTACCTGCCGAAGAAGTTTGCCTCTTTGATGTCTGTGGTGGTATTGCAGTGGCCACAGTATCTGAATTTGTAGTCATAGCTGCGCTCCCTAAGCACCATTTCATCCTCAGATATTGAATCCTTGCGGCCAGTTGCTCGCAGCCAGATGGGGCCACTCCCTTTCTTGTCTTCCCCTAGACAAAATCAGATTGCTAAGTTACCTTATTTTTGGAGCTTCAGGGAGATGCATATGATTTCTCTGCTTATCTGATTTCATGTGGACAATTTTCTGCACAATCTTCTCTCTCCTAGCAAATCTTACTGATATGGAAGAGAAATTGTAAAACAGCACTTCACTAAAGCCATACAATGAACTCAAGGATGGACAGAAGTGTGAATCCAGGATTTTCTGGTCCAACCAACCCCCTCTCTTGCTAATTTCTTTTCAAAAGCTCCAAATTAATTTAGGCTCATGGCACAAGAGGAACAAAGTTTAACTGCTTTTCTTCCTTGCTTTTTTCCTGATTTAAATAGATGATCCTGACACACTGACTGTGCCTCTAGGTCAGTGTTTCTCACTCTGAGAAATGTTTAAGATATGTGGACTTCAACTTCCAGAGTCCCCCAGCCAAATCAGTACTTTATGCAGAATTGAGAAAAAAATTACATAGCAGTTAGTTCTAATTACTAATGAAATTAAGACCGACTGGAGTCTGGAGAATGGGATGGGCCACAAATTTTAATAAAAAAGTTTTAATAAAGAAATAACATGTCCTATAATGGCTGAAGGCCAACTGGAGTTTTGGGAATGGGATGGGCCACAATTTTTAATAAAAAAGTTTTAATAAATAAATAAAATAGTCTATAAAGGTGAAAGACCAACTGGAGTTTGGGGAATTGGATGGGCCACAAATTTTAATAAATAAGTTTTGATAAATAAATAAAATGGCCTATAATAGCTAAATGAGGGCATTGTCTGTCCCCAGGTGTAGACAACAGAAAAATTGACAAAATTGTGGGATGATCAGTTAATTATAATTGATAATTCATTTTTAAGATAGAAAACCAAAGTTATGTTTTGACAAAAAACATAAAACAAACTGAAAGGATTTAGTTAAACAATTTAGAAGAGAGGGGGAAGATATTATTCCTCCAGTCTTTCCTTAATATTTAATTTCATTTTGTTCTTTCATTTCCATTTATTGCTTAAGGTCTTTCCTTCCAAATTTTTGTTTGATAATTATCTCTCTTGCATGGGTTATTTTTCCCTTTCTAAAAATTTTAAAAGCTAATACCATATAGTAGACACGCCATTTGTATCTCTTACAAAAAATCTGTCCATTTAAGACAGTACCCACATTTAGGGCAAGAGGGCAAGGCTCTGCCTTTTTAGTCCTCACCATTATCACTTTTCAAGAAGAGGGCAGCATTGATGTCCCGGTCCAGGGCATCACAAGCACTGCTGTGGGCTTGTTCAGGAAACTTTCCTTTGAAATCATCCAGACACTCCAGAGCTTCTGCTACATACTTCAGCTCAAAGAGACAGCGGGCCAAGCGGAAGTGAGCCTTCAAGTGGCAAGGATTCAGGGAAATGGCCCTTAGGCAGTCTCTGAGAGCATCATAATGATCTCCATCCCTGCAAAAACCAAGTTGGGAATATTGATCTTTTTATTCACTCACCATCATCACATGCTCAAAAGACATATTTCAAATTGATGTCAGAAGCTGACCCTTATCTACTTAGGTCAGCATCTATCTACATGATTAATAAAGGCCTTCCAGCATTTCAAAATCCTATCAGGAAAACCCTTTG
>JANHZU010007386.1:261726-286134 GCA_032468055.1 Acrochordus granulatus | reverse complement strand
GACTCCGGGAGGCAGTGCAGGACAGGGGGGCCTGGCATAATGCAGTCCATGGGGTCGCGAAGAGTTGGACACGACTGCACGACTGAACAACAACAACAATCTTGGATCTAGGATCTGGACAGAGCAGTTCTTGAAGTTCAACTCAAGTTGGACAGAAAAGCTAAGTCTTCCAGGCAAGTAGTAGGCATCACTTACCATTTGCGCTTCATGTAAGCAGCTGCTCGGTTTCCATAGAGCATGGCATTGTTGGGGGCTTTCTGGACAGCTCTGCTATAGAGCTGGATGGCTTCAGTCCACTGCTGGCAAGCAAAAGCCTCATTGGCCTTCAGTTTAATCTTTTCAAGATAGGGAGGTAGCTCTACCTGTGAGCTGCAGAAACCAAGAATTGGTTCACATGTTAATTCAAACCATGTTGGGTTTAGTTATGGATTACTTGAATTAATCACACTCAATTAATATTTACTTTATTTATTTAAAACATTTATATGATTGCCCATCTTTCATCCAAATCTGGACAACTCCTGATCAAAAATATAACAAGCAAGATCAGCCAAAATCTTACTCTATGGCTAAACCTTAATTTAAAAAAAATCAACCTGAATACAATACTGTACAGTCCTGGAAGGCCCTCAGTATGATGCTACAGTGGGTTTGAGGGAGGTTTTCCTAGGGGACTTTTTTAAAGTATTTTCATCCCAGCCAATGGCTTTCTAATGTGGAGTGCATACATGTGCCTGAGTGAAACCCAGCTTTTCCATGTACCTCCAGCCCAAAGGAAGGCCTGACATGTATAATTGCTTCTTGCTTGATACAGCAATTATTTCTGCTTCTAGCAACCAACACAGTTGCTAGCTAAGCAGTCTCTCTGCATTAGTTGTTTAGCAAGAGGAGAAGGAGATACAGCACTGGATACTTGGCACAAAAGAAGGACACCTTACCTGATGTGGGTTCGCCCCTCAGACAGCCGGAACCCATTGCTGTGGAGATGGATGCCATTTGACATACCATTGGCTGATGTTTTCCCATTCTGCACCTCTAAGGGTCAAAAAAGGAAATATATTTCAAGGTGTGTATTTATGGCTTCAAGTGTTGATCCTATTGTGTTAGTTTATTTAAGATATTTTTATTGTACTCTTGTAAACCACTCTGGGTTCTTTGGGAAATTAGAGCAATATGGAAATATAATGATAGAATCATAAGGAGTGAAGTAAGTCTGAACCAAGGGTAAACTGCAAATGGCAGATAGACATTCTTCAATAAATATGGTTTTTCAACTTTAGAGAAATTAGCAACCTTGGAGAAGACCCAACATTGCAAGCAAATGATGGTTAATCAGCCTGACATGGAATATTTTAGAAGATGATAGATTAGGGAAGACTGGCTTAGGTTAAATTGATCAACGCAAATAGATGTGTTACAGGAATTCACCAATTTACCATTCTCACTTTGAATGAAATAAGAGGAACAAGTACTCTAGGTAGAAGTATTGCTCTCTTTACACAGGGAAAAAACAGAAAGACAACTGCTTAAAGAAGAGACCCTGGGTGGACCGGGGTTCATTTTTATAGGTGGTTCCATTATGCTTTGCTTCTGTGGAGTGCAAGCAGTACCTAACTATCCAACTGTTCTAATGCTGGATGTCAAGGTACAGTTAACATACATGGCATAAATATGACAATAACAAACTGGAGACCATAAAAAAATGGAGAGAAAGTAACAGAAAATGAACAGAAACACTTCTGCCTTTAAAGGTAGTCTTCATCTTACAACTATTTGTTTTGTGACCATTTGAAGTTTCAATGGCACTGAAAAAGGTGGCTTATAACTGGTCCTCTCATTTATGAATGTTGCAGAGTATCCATAGTCACAAGATCAAAACTGAGGCACTTGACAACTTGAATATATTTACAACTCATTGGAAAAGACCCTGATGCTGGGAAAGATTGAAGGCAAAAGGATGCAATGAACATGAAACTGAACAAACTCCAGAAGACAGTGGTGGAGGACAGGGAGGCCTGGCATGCTACAGTTCATGGGGTCATGAAGAGTCACACACGACTTAGTGACTGAACAAGAATATATTTACAACGAGTGCAGCATTTAGGAGTGGTGTGACCACTATTTGCAACCTTTTTAGTTACTTTCCAATAAACAGAATCTATGGGGGAAGCTGGATTTGCTTAATGATTATGTGATTCACTTAACAACCATGGGGGAAAAGGTCATAAGATTTAGTGCAATTCACATAACAATTACTTTGCTTAGCAATGGAAATTCTAGTTCCAACTGTGGTTTTAAGTCAAGAACTACCTGTATGAAAAATGCTCTCTAAGTCCCAATATAATTTCTTTATAAAAGTGGTTCAGTTTATTCAGTGAGTAGGATACTCCAATATAACTCTCCCTTCTTTCTAGTCCAAACAAACATTATAAATGCCTCACTTGATTGCTCTTTAAAATGACTTCAAGCACTTTCAAACCATCTCAAGTTTGCTTTCTTTTTGATTCCACAGCTTATATTTATACTTTTTTAGCATAATATATTATTAAATAATCCTGAAATTGACTCACAACTGACATGTCCACTGGAAGCCTGCTGTTGTTTTGCAGATTTTATTTTTAGTTAATTTATATGTCTTCTGTTAATATTAATTTGAATAAATATCCAAAAGAGATCTCACCATATTTGAAATGTTACAATACCTGATATGTGTTACAGTTTCAAATACTCCCAATTTATGGTAGAATATTAATATTTTGAAATAAAGTACTATGTATGATATTGCTGAAGCTAGGATGTTATTGCCCTAACTCTTTCAGCTTCAACTTTAGAAATACAACAATAAATAAGAGTCTTCAAAATCTTAATTAGTCACCATAAGGACTTGAAATGGAAAGGAAGGTGCACACAAAAACGCCTTGAAAAACAATGCAATGCAATTTCCGCCTTTTAAGAAAAGTACAGCGTTTTTACCTCCTGAAGTATGGCATTTCTTTGGCAGGAGGAAAGTGTATGGCCGCTGCTTATATGTCAGGTCAAATAAATAAACCTAAAAATAAAAAAAGCAATGAATCTACAAACTACACAGGATTATTAAATTTTCAGCCAAGATTACTCACAAGAAAGTACTAACTTGGTGCTGATTAACACATATAAGTTTAGCAGAAGCTGTTTATGCTTTTTGCAAAGCAAAGGAAAATGTACATTTAGAAAGAGGCATTAAATCAGAAAAGTCCCTCTCATAAAATGGGATTCAAAACTGCATAAAAACAGCAGAAAATTTAGCTTCATCTAAACCATGAGAAGAATTTTATTTCAGAAATCTGAAGAATGAGTCATCTTTTGGCTGAGCAAAGAGCTCTCTTTGATTAGGGCAGACTACAAGACTCCAAGCTTTTGGCATTAACAGCTTCCCAAATCTCTCTGAAGCTACTGTATATCCATGAGCATAAGAATTATTACCTAAGACCAATAGGGAAAGCTGGATTTGCTTAATGACCACATGATTCACCTAACAATTGCAATGATTCACTCAACAACTGCGGCAAAAAGGTCATAAAATCAGGTACGACTCACTAAACAATCATCTTGCTTAGCAACCATAAATACTGTTCTCAATTGTGGTTGAGGACTACCTGTATTAAGTTGGAGCAAAAGATTTGCAACCAAATCCTGATATGGGAAGTGGATATAGACTATGGAAGAATTTCATAATAATTTTTCCAACTAATTCTTTATAGACATTATCATTTTGAGACTGCAATAGCTACTATAGGAGCAGTTTATCTGAGAAAGCAGCAATTGTTGGACGCAATGTATGGAATTCAATAGAATGGGGGTGGAGTGGCGGGGCTAGAACAGTTTTGCAGTGTTAGGGAATTTATGGATTGAAGGCCATCCAAGCACTGCTGATATTGACCATTTAAATGTATTGATAATATTTCACAGTGACTGGCTCAACCTGACTGCGTAATTAAACCAGCCCAATAAGATGCCCAAAGCCAACAGAAGATTACCTGTTCTCCTCCCATGTTGACCAAAAGCTCTGTACCATCTGGGCTGAAAGTGACATAGGTAGCTACCAGAACTCTCAGTCGATTATTGTAGTCAGGTAATTTCACTGGAAGATGCCATACAGAAGAAAAAAAAACAAGCAGAACTAATACATACAGCTTGATGGAATGGACACTACTTAATTATTTGCAAGAAAATAAAAGAGCCTTTTAAACTAAAAAGAGCCACCTCCATTTATTGTACAGAATGCACTTGCAGCAAAAAAAATAAGCCATCAACCTCTTTGCAGCAAAAGCAATCAAGAGCTAAGAATCCATCTTTATTCCACCCATCTGCAAGTTACTCAAATATATTCTCATTTCTCACTATAATAGAACCCCCCAAATGAATTTTGTTGAATGCATTAAACAATCTCCCAGATGGGGCATCAGCTACAAATAATTATACCTGCTACATAGTACTGAGCAGCGCCATCTGGGAGGGGTTTCTGTCGATCACAGAATGTATGAACGCCAGCAGCAGGATTCTGTTTCATGCTTTTTCTAGCCAAAAGAGAGAGGAAAATTTGTAGTTGTACATACATTTTCAAGATATTTCTCCTTTGATTTATGAAGAGAATTGATATGATGTTGATAGAATATGATAGCACAGGCTAGATTACCTTAGAGAGGTAAAATTCACACAATTATGTCAATATACTGGGGCATTTCTTGAGATCAGCATACATTCTAGAAAAATTGTAGATTTTGTAAATTTTGCTGCCACAGACTGAGATGGCACCTCAGACTAACAAATTGACAAGGGCAGAAGCTTTTGTGAACCTAATTTTATTACATCAAATATTGTTCTGAATTACAAGTAATCCTCGACCTCTCATTTAACTACAATTCAAAATTATGACAGTCTAGAAAAAAGTAATATGCAACCTGTCCTTGCCCTTATGACCGTTGCACCATCCCTGCGGTCACCTGATCACAATGCAGCTGCTTGGCAATTGGCTTGCATTTACAGGAAGTTGCAGCATTCTGTGGTCACGTGATTGCAATTTGCAATCTTTCCCATTGGTTTCCAACAAAAGACAATTGGGGAAATTGGATTTGCTTAATGTGCATTCATTTGCTTAATGTGACTTGCTTAACAGCCACAGTAAAAATGGTTGTGAAATTGGGTCCAGTCAAGTGATGATTCATTTTACAACTCCCTTGACTTAATTGTGGTTGTGAGTCAAAAATTACCTATACACATATGTATATTTATGTCTACCCACACACACTTTTTGGGATGTAAAAATACATTTAAAGAGAAATAATATGCAGTATTTTATCATTACTATCTGTTTTCCCCTATTAACTGTCTAGTTTTTCTTCTAGCTATAAACAAGATTGTATGAGTGTATATGTGCTTATGCAACAGGATGTCTTCAGTCATGTTAGACAGTTAAAAAAACAAAGACTACAATATTACTCAAAATGTAGAATTTGAATGTACTGCTTGCTGGATAGATTCAAACAGGAATATTTCTTCCACTTCAAAAGTTAGCCTTCATTTCTGTTACCTGTGGTTGTGGATCATGCGTATGTCATAAATCCGGACAAAAGGCCCACTGGCTCCCACTGCAAGGTAGTTATTATCCTGGGGGTTGACTGTGAGACACTTTGCCTCCACAAGTTGCCCACAGTACTCAGTCAGGTCTATCAGAACTTCCGAGTGTTTGCTATTCTCTCGTAAGTCATACTGTCTAAAAAAAAGGAAGAATGAAAGTATTAGTAGGCCACCAGTGAAGAGAAGCAAACAGCAGCATCACACTTGGCCGTCCCCCCATGGAAAAATGAATTAAACTGAGAATCTATATGTTCCTGACATATTTTTTTTAAATTCGTAATTTTTTTAACTATCTGGGCTCTCTCTGGAGCAGAGACTGAAGAAAATGCTCACAGCAAAATAGTGCATGTGCTTTCCACATTTATACTCAACATATCAATTCCTCACATCCCAAATTAAAACATTCCAGTCATCCATGAATCTGGGTAAGACTTTTGTCCAAGGCTTTGAAAAGTTGCAGCCAATCTCAGAAGACACATAGATTAGATGGTTCAGTTCTATGATGTAGCACAAAGCAAAATCAGACACATCACCAATATATTGGATTTAACTCAGAATTGCAAGTTTGTGTAACAGGCTTATAGCATCCTCTCCAAATCATATTCCTTGGTAGAAAGCAAGACAGTTGTTGTTATGCTCAACAATCCATTTTAGATTTCATGTCAAAAATTGCTTTGCCTACCATCTGTCTGCAATTGCTAAAACCAGCATTTCTCAATCTTGGCAACTTTAAGATCTGTGATCTTCATCTCCCAGAATTCATTGGTCATTCACCTTAAAATTGTCAAGATTGAAAAACATTGGTTTAAACTAAGTGTCCTTCCCCTGGTTCCCACACATAGCATGGCTACTGTAAGGTATGGAAGCAATGCACTCCAGAACTATGTACAGGTAGTCCTCAACCCAATTGGGACCAGTATTTCTGTTGCTAGCAAGGAGGTTCTTATGTCATGCCTGATTTTACAACTTTTTTGCCATGGTTGTTCAGTGAATCATTGCAGTTGTTAAATTAATCATGTGGTCATTAAGCTTTTTCCACTGACTTTGCTTGTCAGAAGCCAGGTGGGGAGGTTGCAAATGGTGATCACATGACTCCAAGATGCTACAACCATATTAAGTACATGCTGGTTGCCAAGCACCCAAATCACATGACTGTGGGAATGCTGGGACAGTTACAAGTGTGAGGACCAGTCATAACTTTTTTCAGTGCCGTTGTAACTTTGAAGGATCACTAAACAAATGGTTAAGTCGAGGATTGTATGTATGAAGCTGGGATATCTTATTTTTTAAATCATGCCTGCTTAGAACAAGTTTTCAGCTCTGACTATATGACCTGATTCTCGCTGTGCAATGAGAGAATTCCAGCAGGAGGAAGCAGGTTGTAAGGCTGCAGTGAAATGGAAAGGCTGGAGGAATTCTTAAGCACCAAGGGTGAAGGGAAAAGAAGATGAGCTGTAAAGGGCAAAAGTAGTTTTTAAATCTTTATTGCTTAGCATTGTCACTCTGGTAGCCTGTTATGTGAGAACGTTTTCTGGTGTGCATTCTCCTTTGTGAGGAACATATATATTCTTGCCTCCTCTTTCCTTTCCGCATAGAATTAAGAAAGTCTTCTGGATAGGAGATGAAATGTTTTCTGATTATAACAAATAACAAAAATCCAGTTTCCTTTCTGAGAAATTTTTGTATTTTTTTGCACTTTTACTATAAGATGAGCCATGAATGCTATCACTACAGCTGCACTGGGAAACTTGCACTGAAAGCAATTTACAAATTATTAATATTCTGTAAACTGATCATATTGAGAGACATCTAGAAAAATTAAAGCAAAGAACCCTCTTTTTCTCTCAACCATAATGAATGACCATGGTCATTGCAGACTAAAATCCAGATTATAAGAATTATGCAAAAAGAAGCAAGCTCCTCCTTCCTGTTAGTATGTTTTTTTAAAAAAAATAAAGGTGTTCTCTTATTCCCAATGAGTTTTATTTTATAAAGCTGTAAGATGCCATTTTTAATGCAATTATACTGTTTTAAAATGAACTATGAAAAGTAAATAATATATTGGTTGATTGCAAAACTCTAAATTAATTAAATCATGTTTTAATCATTTTAGAAGATCATGATATTGCAAAATTGGAGAATTCAGGTCTTAAGACCCAATACAGTTTATTGCTTTGGCCATAACATTTATGCAAATGCAATAATCATTTAGGGTTTAGCTTTGGAGTTCCACGTTGTATGAATGAAGTCTTCACAGAAAAGAAGATCAGAGAATCTGTACCTAACCAGCCCATCCTCTGCTGCACTCCAGAAGGTGTTGGGCCACATTGGAGCTGTGGCAATGCGTTTGACTCTGTTCTTGTGATCCCCAAACATATCAATTGTTTCTTTGACAGTTAAGTCATGGACATGTACTTTGGAATCAGCAGCCCCAGTAATAAGTATCCGGTCCTCTGCATGTGGCAAGAACTGTGGAAAATAAGCACAATATCTCTTAGAAGACAGATAAAAAGGCATTTTGGAGGAGCATGTCACTCAACCACTAAAGATTATTGGCTTTAGAATCAAGCACCTACTAATCCTAATCTCAACATTTCATCCTAGACACAACTAAAATACTTGAATTTGTGACACATGTACAGAGGACAATATTCCAGCCAATTCTATTCCTTTTCCTCTGCCTTCAACTATTTGACTTATATTTTGAAATACTATACATTCTGAGCCCATGAGTACACATTGATCTTACCTACAGAGTATTACATAGATCTATCTGCAGAGTATTGCATAGATAAAGTAGCCAGGTTTCTGCCCATTACCTAATAGGATTTTCAACATGGAGATATAGTTAGCATATTATTAAATTTCTGGTCTAAACTTACTCCCTCTTTAAATGTATATTCTAAAGGTCTGCTGTGTAACAGCTTTCTCCAATCTGGTGCCTTCCTGATGTGTCAGAAATCACTTGTCAGCATGACCAATCATTAACCAATAGATAGGAATTGTGAGGCTTGAAGTTGCACATCTGGAGGACCCCAAACTGGGAAGGATGCCTTGAACTAACCCTGGACTGGAGAAAGTCCTGTGGCAAATTTGTTAAACAGTGACCGAGTGATTAAGATGCTGGGCTTATTGGCTGGAAGGTCAGCAGCTTGGCAGTTCAAGACCCAAGTGCTGCTGCATAACGGGGTGAGTTCCTATTACTTGCTCTAGTTCTTGCCAACCTAGCAGTTTGAAAACATGTAAAAATATAAGTAGATAAATAGCTACCATGTAAATTGGTGGGAAGATAACAGCATTCCATGGTATAGTCATGCCAGCCACATGACCATGGAAGCGTCTTTGGACAATGCTGGCTCTTCAGCTATGAAACAGAGATGCACACTGCCCCCTAGAGTCGGACAAAACTGAAAGGGGAAAACTTTACCTTTTTTTGCTCCATCTCTGTCTCCTTGTTTTGAAAATTAAACAGTTGTTACTTAAGAAGACCATCTCCTTAGTATTTCAACCACCTTCTCCAAACCCACTCACCTTGACAGAGAATATGTTTGCAGTGTGCCCCGTGTGCATGGAAAGTAGTTTCTTATGGTGCAGAGGATCCCACACAATGGTGTGCTGGTCATCGGAGCCAGAGGCCAGCAAGCTGAAACAGACACAACAGCATGAGCAAATAATTGCTGCAAACTCATGGCTTTCTGCATTTGTTTGCTAAGGTTTCTTAGAATTAAGTGCAAATCTGACAATCTAGGGCAGTGTTTTTCAATCTTAGCCATTTTAAAATGGCTGGGGTATTCTGGGAGTTGAAGTCCACACATCTTAAAAGACTAAAGCATGGAAACACCAATCTACAGCCAATGGAACTTTGCAGAACCCATCAAAGAACTCTCAAGGAGCAGCTGTCAATGGTATTTGTAATTTCGTTCAACAGGAACCAATTAACTAACAACACTGGCAAATCAACTCTGTACAGTACACTTCCAGCAAATATTATTAAAAATTCTTCCTTTGGCTATACAGGTTTTCCATAGTATTCAGAGAGGCACCTGTTCTTTCCTAAGGATACTCTTGTATTCAGATTAAAGACTGAATTAAAAATAAGAGCCATCTTACTATTGCAGTGCACAAAAATAAAACCCACAGGCTCTGCATTCTTCATTTAAAACTAATCTTCAACAAAATCTCTGAATTGTATTATGTAAACCTCAACACATGTGCTTACAGTATGAAATGTTTAATATAAGTCCTGCCTTACTGTATGTCACTCTTCCTAAATGTTCAAACACAACACTGCATAAAATAAAAATTAAGGATGGTTTCCAAGATCAAACCAAGATCTATCTATTCCAGAATTTGATTTCCAACAAGAGCTATCCAGAAGAATGTTGAAATTCACAAGCAGGGAGCACAGGTAAGGGTTCATCTGTTAATCAGTAATATATACCTCTCTGTATACAGTGATTCAGCTGTCATGACTGATGTCTGTTTGAAGCTGCCAATTACAATATGAATTTTCCTGCTGCATTATTGTCATGCTTTTTAATCCATGAATAAATAGCTTTTTGAAATGTAAAATGCAACAGGTGACTGAACTGACTGGAAAGTAACTTGTTAGGATTAGATAAGGGGTTCCTCTATTCTACCAAAGATACAAGCTATGCAATGTATTCAATCATTTATTTGGTTACCTTCTTAGGCCACCAACTCACCAATGATTCTGAGTGGCTTACAGAGGATGAAACACAATAAAAGACTAAGAATATACAAAATATCAATAACAAACTCCATAGGGGAGGCAACAACTTCCATACAAAATTACAATATAAGCAGCATGATCACATCCTAGCCTTAACCTAATGCCTATAAGAAAAGCAAGTTCTTCAATGCCCTCTTAATGCTCAGCAGGGTCAGGTCGGGGTCATTTGGATCTCAGAGAGAAGGCTCTTCCAAAGAGCAGGCATAGCTCTAGTATGCCTACGAGGTTCCATAAAATTACACTGCTTAACTGAAGAAACTCAAAATGTGACAACTGTATCAGATCTTACAGGCAAGTAAAAACAACCTGGGAAAGATGGTTCTGCAAATTCCTAGGCCCACAATCATCTCTTAGTTTTGAAGACAAACCTATTTTCAGAGACATACTTACTTTCCCTTTTCATTCCATTCAAGGCAGTTGACACACCCAGCATGACCCTAAAAAATCAATATCAGAAATCAATCATCAGGATAAAGTAAAATCATCAGTCATCAGGATAAAGTAAAATCTACCATATATTTTCATAAAAAATTTGACAGTCATCAGGATAAAGTAAAATCTACCATATATTTTCATATCCCATTTTTCTTGCAGTTTTTAAGAAATTCTTCTGACCTGTGAATGCCTGTTCCATTTTGCTTCCATTACTAACCCTAATACATCTTTACCCTTGCATGTATCTTCTAAACAAATCTTTCTATATCAGGACTCTAATAATATGAAGAGATTTCGGTTTATACTGAGAGGTAGAGAGAGAAGCAATGAATTCTAGAGCACATCATGGTTTACTCAATTCTTTTTTTAATTGCATGGTCAACAACCACATCCTTAACATCTACAAAACAATTTTTATAATAGTACTATAAAGAGGATGAAATGTTAACCTTTCCTTATATAAAATATAACACTAATGATTTATGCACGAATGTCTTTTGAAATCACTTCTATTCTTCCTGCTGGACATATACCACACAGGGTAATGTTGCTGGCACAACTAAATTTGGTCCTAATCAAAAACTATGACAATCACAGAATTCCCTATAACAACCTCAGGCCTCACAACCCAGTCGTGCTGAAGTTTAACCATCTTCTTGCTAAAATAAAAAGTTGGTGACAATGTTCTAGCAGGGGATTAGGAAATTAAGGTTTTCATTTTATCTTTTCAACCTATTAAATTTGAATGAAGTGTCTTAAGAAAACCATTAAGGGAAATAAGATTGAAAAGCTTAGAAATAATTAACCTATGCGAGACTAGGAAATGCTTTAAAAATCAAGAAATTAATCTTTTTCTGCTAGCATCACCACGACCATCTTCAACTTACCTGCAGCTCTGCCTCCAAACCCAGACGCTGAATGAATGGGTCCGTAACGTGATAGTGTCGCTCAAAACTGAGAGCACCCTTCTCCTACAAAGAACAGATAGATGCCATTAATGGAGGGACCTCTGGAGCATTCTACATCTAACAGCATAATTCTTCAGCACAAGACACAATGGAAGAGGATAGATTTATCTGATCTCAAAATAATCATATAAAGATAATAATATCCAGGCCCTATCTAATTTGCCCTTCCCTGATGTATTGTGGTGACTCTGAATCTTTCCTGAAATGTAGCACCCAGAATTGGACGTAATATTCAAGATGAGACTAATCAATACAGAACATAGTGAAGATTTCCTATGATGGTGATGATGATTTCACTAGATTTATTATGGCCAGCCACGCCAAATGACTCTATGTGGCTTTGATTTGGAATCTTAACTTTTATGAATGCAGCTTAAAATTACCGTACATCTGTCTTTTTAGATATCGACAGATAGTAACTCATATTTTCCTTATTATGAAATGTGGTTGCAGAATCACGTTTTCTCCTGCTATTAAAAAAATCAGATATCCTCTTTTTATACCTTTGTGTTTTATTTCCATTTCCCAAGGGCAGAATTTTGCATTTCTACAATATGTCATACTTGTTTTGTTGTGAGTCCACTTCAATAACTTACCAAGATTTTTCAAAATTTCATCCCCATCTTCTAGAGCATTAGCTATCCCATCCAATTCTATGTCACCTGCAAATTCTCTCTAGTTCTTCATCTAAGACATTAATTAAAATGCTGAAGACTAGACAATGGGGCACCATACGTGATATATTGTCTTATTCTATTCTGGTGAAGGTAGCTGAAGAACATGGTTTTTTAACCAATTTAGGAAACTCCTCATAGAAATGTCACCCAGTCTATGTTTAACCAGCTTGGAAATTATAAACAGATTACAATAAGCAGTAACCATAGTTTGTCAAGACTCACATCAAACCAGGGAGAATAATCTGAGCATATGATTACAGAAGGGAGTGCCTAGGATCAACAGAAGGGGTTTGTTGCTAACTGTTCAGTACCCTTTCTAAGGATGCAAAACATAAGAAAAGGATGAATAAGGAGGCCCAGCAGCTTCTTCCATTCATCTTGGGCATGTTTTTTGGCAAAGACACAAAGCAGTGTCTGATGAAGAAGGCAAACAAACAGACAGGAGCAACAAGAAAATCAGCAAAATACTGTTAAGGACTCTAAGGCAAGAGGTACCTTGAGCTGCCTGCTAATAAGGTCTCTAATAATATTTGCTTTTGCCATCTTCTCACAATAGGGCCTACGAAAGCAAGTTAGTGATGGAGTTGCTGTGAATCCAAGCATTCCAGCAGAGTTCATGTCCATTGAGAAGGCATTGAAATTACCTATGATTTGGGGAGGTGAGAGGAAAGAAGAGAAAGCTTTGAAATTATTCATACATAAAATAAAAATATATAATTTTTTCTTGCCTAAAAAGGGAAATATTAATCTGAAGTTTTCAAATATTTCCCCCAACTATTTGATTTCTAAAGTCACACCTTTTACATACATCTATAAATATATCACTCTTCACAGCTGGAGTTTAGCAGGCCTATTAAATTGTTAGATATATTTCTTTGTAGAAACTGAGATACTCCCCACACACATACAATGGCTTTCAGAAGTTTTAACTGATCACACAGGATCGCATTTGAAGACATCCACCAATTCTCAGGAGAAACAGCTTAAATAGTAATTACAGAAATCATATGGAATAAAAAATATATGTCTGCTATATGTGCAATATAAACATCTTTACAGTCAAGACAGTTTTTTTCAGGTTAAGTTGTACTCAAAAATAAATAAGAGTTTTCCTTCAGTTTTTAGAAAGAAACAAAGCAGAATGTTAATGGAATATATGCCATGAAAGCCAGGTGGGTGACCTTGCAGCAGTCATTCTCTTCAGCACAGCCCACCTCCCAGGATTGTTGCTGTGGGGAAAATAGGAGGAGGAAGGTATGTTAAATATGTTTGCTACCTTGAGTTGGTTATAAAAATAATAAAGGCAGGATATAAATAAATAAAATAAATAACATACGCAACCCTGATATTGTCAACACCAATAGATAACACAGATACCCATGAATTCAATTATGTTTCAGTCCATTACAATGCTGCTCCTAAAAACATTACTGATATCAAAGCACATAATTTTACTCTACCATGGTACAGCATACAGCGTTGATGAAATATTTGAAGACTTCTGAAATATTAAAGACAGAAGCTTCTTCTAATAACTATAGTGCTGAAATTGGAAAGAGAAGTACATTCTAGAAGATATAGTACAAGACTTATATGTTCCATATATGTGATTCTGAAATAAGGTTTATAATCATTATAGGTTGAATATTGATGATTGGGAGCTGACTGGTGTGTTTATACTCTAACCATACTCAAAAAAACTTAAGGACAAGATAATTGGATTTTACCTTACAATGCTTTCAGTGAGATAGGCTACACACATAAGTCCTTGTCTTACAACCATTCATTTAGTCACCAATCAAAGTTACAGCAGCATTTTACGACTGGTCCTCACATTTACGACCATCACAGCATTCCCAATTACATGATCAAAATTTGGGCGCTTGGCAACTGGCATATATTTACAATAAATGCAGTGTTCTGGGATCATATGATCACCATTTGTGATCCTCCCAGCTGCTTGCTGACAAGCAAAGTCAATAGAGGAAGTCAGATAACTTAACGACTGCATGGTTCACTTAATAACTGCAGTGATTGACTTAACAATCATGGCAGAAAATGTCATAAAATTGGGCACAACTCATGATCTTCCTTAGTAATAGAAATTCTGGTCCCAATTATGGTTATAAGTCAAGGATTATCTGTACTGATAAAAAATGTTCAGATGAAATCCTGTTCTCTATTTTATTTATTAAATGGATTTGCCACCCAACTCATTATAGCAACTCTGGGTGGCTCACAGTAGAATGATAAAAATCAATACAACAAAAAAGACAAAAACAAACAAAAAAGACAAAATAAAATTTGCAAAATAAAACAAGATGGGGGAGCAAAAAGAGGTGAAGCCTTCAGTCCAAAAGCCACCTTACTGATGACACATGGCTACCTGGTCCTCAAACTAACTCACAGAGCCATGCTTTTAGATTTTTCATGAAGGTCAGAAGGGTGGGAGCTGACCTCACCTCAGGTGGAATGATGTTCCAAAGGGTGAGAGCCATGACAGAAAAGGCTTATTGACTGGATCTTGCCAGCCGAAATTCCCAGCTGACGGGATCAGAAGCCTATCTACTGCTAGCATGGGTGGGACGGGCTGAACCCATTGGAGCAAGACGGTCCCTTATGTAATCTGAACCCCTGCCATGAAGGGTTTTATATGTGATGACCAACATTTTTAATTACACCTGAAAAAAAACAGCAACCAGTGCAGCTCACATAACA
The DNA here is from genome assembly GCA_032468055.1 of Acrochordus granulatus. Classification (NCBI taxonomy): domain Eukaryota; kingdom Metazoa; phylum Chordata; class Lepidosauria; order Squamata; family Acrochordidae; genus Acrochordus; species Acrochordus granulatus. The sequence continues at coordinate 270,967 of JANHZU010007386.1, read as the reverse complement.
GCGGTATCACATAGGTCACCCTTGGCAGCTGCACTTTGAACCAGTTGTAGACTCTGAATGCTCTTCACGGGTAGCCCCATGTAAAGCACATTGTAGTAATCCAATTACAAGATGACTAGTCATGAGTGACCAAGCATAGGGACTACTGATCCAAGTATGAGCATAATTGGCGCACAACACAAAGTTGTGCAAAGGATCTCCTAGCCACAACTACCACCTGCTCTTTGAGTCTAAGAGAACCCCCAAGTTCCACACCTGGTCTGTCTGGGACAGTGCCACCCCATCCAGATCTAAAGATGATACACCCTTGGAACTAGAGGTCTCCCACACCTAAAGCCACTCAAATCTTACCAGAGTTTAGTCGAAGTCTGTTGTCCCCCTTTCAGACCCACGCAACCCCCAGGCACTGTGAAAGGGCAGTCACAGTCACACTCAGGTCACCAGGGATGGAGATGTAGAGTTGCGTATCATCAGCATATTAATGATACCTCATCCCATAGTTTTGGATGATCTTACCCAGTGGCTTCATGCAGATGTTAAAGAGGAGTAGAGAGAGAACCGAATGCTTCGGTACACCACAAAGTAGCAGTGAGGGATGACCTCTCTCTTCCTATCAACACCAACTGAGACCAGCCATAGAGGAAAAAACTGAACTAGTGCAGAACTGCACCGCTTGGTTTTGGACACATAGACAATCCAAAAGGATGCCACAGTCAATGGTATCAAAGGCCATTGAGGGAACAAATAGAGCGAGAATGGTTGCACTACTCCTAACTCTCTTGACAGAGATTATCCACAAGCATGACCAAGGCCATTTCTGTCCCATAACTAGGCCTGAAACCAGACTGATAAGGGTCCAGATAATTGGTTTCATCTAGGACCCTCTGAACTGTCAAGCAATCACCTTCCCCAAAAAGAGAAGGCAGGAGACTGGACGGAAAGTACCCAGACAGGTGGGGTCAAAAGAAGTTTTTCTGAGTAAGGGTTAGCACATCAGGGCTTCCTTAAAGGGCCCCAGGAATGTCCCCTCCTGAAGTGAAGAATTGATAATTGCTGACACCCACCTAGAAATCACCATTCTGGATGTCTTCACCAGCCAGGAAGGACAAGGGTCTAAATGACAGGTGATAGGCCTGACAGCACTGAGGACCCTTATTATATTTTATAAATTATACTTTATAACTTGAATAGTGTTGTTCCTGAAGTTGAATTTATTAAAATAACTCTATTTCAGTAAACTTTAATTGTTCATTTTTTAATGCACCTTCTTTCTGACATACCACTCAAAGACCGAAGCAGATCTCAATCCAAAAAAGATAGTACACCTGGCTTTAGAAGACGCCACAAAATTTTTGGAGAGTGACAATATTCTACTTTAGTGTCCTTGCCTACTATAGAAGCAATTTAATATTTTACATATGTAAGATCAACTATCTATTTCTGTAGTTCAGCTTTACCTTACAAAGTCTTCCTTTAGAAATGTAATTTCAATTCCCAGATTTCATAACCAGTATGGGTGTTGCTGAGAATTCTGGGAATTGAAATCTACAGTTTTGGAGGATGAAGAAAACTGCAATAATTAATGCCGATTTGCTCACAGAAGGACAATGACAAAAAGTTCTTACAACAATCACTCTGAAAAATCATTTTCTAATGACAAATTACTTAGATAAATCCTTTTTTATTTCTTTTTATAAATTAAGTACAAAGTAAAGGGAGAATGTTCAAAGTAGTTAGTGCAATAGGAGAAAGGAATTAGGTTAGGACTTTTACTTTTTTAGAGCAACAAATGAAAACTTGGTTCTTAGGTCAATATTTTGATCTGAGCTCAAAGAGTCTATCACAGAAACCTATGATAGACAGCATGCTATATAAGAGATTTCTCATTATAGATACCAGATAGCAGCTCTCATATTTCTGAGAAATAAACAACATTATTCGATTAAACATGGAGCTTAGATTATTTAAGGAGAAATAATTCTCTTAAAACACAGAAGCGTTTTTGAAACCAACTCATTTTTAAACATAAAAAAATAAATTTGAACAAAAAGTATCAAAAACAGAAAACAAAACTACAGAAATACAACCCCCAATTCATAATTTAGGAATGTATATAAATTGTATCATAAGGATATCTAAAAGAAAGTTTTAAGGATTAATATAAAATGGACATGGGGTTGAGTCATAATTTGTTGAATAAGTCACAATTGGATGAGATCACACATGAGAGACCAGAAATGATTAACAGTAATTACTGGGGGCACATGAGAGTCTTTGCCCCAAACAAAATAACTAGATAGCATGTGATACCCATCATAAATTTATTCTGGACTAGTTTTGAAAGTTAATATTCAGGCTTATGGTATAAAATACTAGCAACAGCATATTTTTAAATACAGGACACATGAATGTATGCTAATAAAAATATAATAATCTGTTTTAGATGTGTGCACATGCTCAGCCCAGAAAACATGGCATCAAGGCCAAATAAACCCAAAATGCATGGGCAAATTCTTAGTTTAAAAATTAAAATAAAAGATCTAAATCAGAACAATGCAACAAAATGAATGTTTATCTCAGCAACACAGTCAAGAGAAGCAAAGGTTTAAATTTCTGAGCAACTGCTACAAGTGAAGCTATTTAGGAATTTATGAATTTAACACTTTGTATAAATCCCTCCAAAGCTAGTAATATACCAGCAAGCCCCAAGATGACACTAACTGTATTCACACAATACACTGAACCAGACACATTAACGATGTCTTAGCTAGCATGTTGGCTGAACCCAGCCCTAGGTGTTTAATTTATGTTCATTTGTATCATGCAAAGGCAAAATTCATTTCCCCATAGCAAGGTCCCTGGTATAATAATGGACAGGCATTATAAGCCATTGAAAAACAATAGCCTAAGAAGGAACTGATCATTCAGATATAACTGTAAGCAATTTTTTTAAGTGGCCTAATTCATATGTAACAGTAAGCCACAATCAATTCAATCACCCATCATGCTAAATCAAACAATCCACATGAATTCCATGAAGTCACAATCCAACAACTGCCTTTAGGAAGAACAATTTGACTCAACAGTATAAAAAAGTAGGAAAAAACTGCAGCATTTAAACAAACTGGACAGATCAGTGCAGGGAATACTGTGTGTGCAGTACCAGCTGTAGGAAGTGAGCAACAACTTGTGCACATGAGATATTTCAGACTGCTGTTACTTTCATTCCACCACACTTACTCGTTCAACCCAAAGACTGAGTCCGCAAAAATCCTACACCCCTGCCCCATTATAACAGCAACAGCCAACACACAAACGGGGGGGGGAGCCCTTTCAAGGCAGAAAAGCAGCAGGTCAATAAAGCAGAGCAATGGCCTGAGGGAGAACTGTGGTCGGTCCCTCCAGAAAGCGATCTGCTCTACTACTCACTTTCCGTCTGGCACTGTGCAATTTAAGGCACAAAGTCTCCTAACTCCTCTGTCAAAAGTTTGGGCTCTCAAAGATGCTTCACGTTCAGTAGATCCTGGGATCCTGACAGCATCTCCTAGAAGATCAAGCAGGGCAGGAAACTCCTGCCCCAAACTCTGAGAGTTAAGTTAGTGCCAGTCTGGTGAAACTGGATTCCCACAACCTGACTGGAGGTGAAAACATTTTTCAAAACCTTTGGTGAAAAGAAAGCAGGTGACACTAGATTATTTCTCTCGTGGGTGGGGTGGGGTGGGGAGAGGAGTGGAGTGGCAGTTCTGGGAGGACAGATTCCCAGCCTGGCAGGGATCCCTTTGGAATCTGCTGGGAAGAACCAGGAAAAAAAATAAGAGGGACATATCTGGGGGCAAAAGGTGGTTGGGGAGGGCAAGAAGTCAAGGGGCAATGCGCCCCTGAAGGAGCATGGGCACCTCTGAGGGAAGCAGGGCAGCTTTCCTTCCCCCCCGTCGCCCCTCAGCTGCAGAAACTACTTCTCGCCCCCCGCAGCCGTGGCTTATGGGAGTTGTTGTCCAGCCAGCGGAAAGTGCCCGTGGTGGGGAAGGCTGAAGACAGGCAGAGAGGAAGGCAGGCTCCGGGGTTACCTGTCAGGCCTCCTCAAGGCAGGCTCAGCAGCCGCAGCAGCCAGAGGACGAAGCCCCCGAACTTCCATGCAGGGGGCGGCCTGACCCCTGTGCCAGGGCAGGGGCCCCTCCAGGAGGTGAGAGAGTGGCTGGTCGGCCGCCTGAGCCGCTCGCCAGGCTGCGCAGCACCGCCCGGCCTGGCTGGGACCTGAGACCTCCGCGGCCCCCGCCTCTGTTTATCCTTTCCAGCTGTCTCGGGCTCAGCAAGCCCCCAACGCCGCCTCCCCTCCTCTTCGCCCTCCCTCCCCTTTCTCCACCGTTGCGCCCGGCACTGCGCCTGCGCGACGCTAACTGCGTCACCAGCCCTCTATCTTCGCGCCGGCCTTTCCGCCGCCCGAGCAGCGCAGACACGCTCCGGGAATAAGCAGCCCACCTTCCCTACTCCTCCACGTCCCCATTGGCTCGGGAGGGGAGTGACAGCCATTCCGCCCAAAAGGAACTCGCCAATTGGAGGGCGGCCCGGGCCAATCTGCGCAGTTAGAATAAGAGGGGGACAACACAGGGAAGACGAGGGGACGCTGGGAATTGAAGTTTTCAAAGGGGCAATGGACGCAGGTCAAGCCAGAGCGGCCTTTCTCGAACTTTTTGCGCTCGTACCTTTTAAAGATTTTGGAGGACCCCAAAAGAACATTAATTTGTGGGCTATATTTATCGATATTTACCATGCTAAAAATTAAAATCGGTGCCTTCGTACGTATTCGTTCACTCATAAATATCAACATTAAACCTGTTACTGTAACTATTAGCATACATTTAAAAGAATATGAAAAACTATTTTTTTTCAAGAAATAAAAAATAATCACGAGTGACGTTGTTTTAATATTTTTCAAATATCCCCAATACCTGGCAAATAATGTTGATTTTGCAGACCTCCTGAGAGACTCCTGACCACCCCCGGGGGTCCTCAGATCACGCTTTAAGAAACTCTGAACTGGAAAAACAATTATTCCTGACGGAGTTTAGGAAGGGGGAGAGTCAGCAGCAGCCCCGCTACCACCGGTTTTGAGAGGATGGGTACTTGTACTAACTTAAGTTGCATACGATGCTTTTGAATATCCGTGCACGGAGTTACACGGCCAAAGTTTAAGACGAGAGATTCTTTTATGGTGCAGGAAGCCTTTCAGAGGAGCAGCTGCTTTAAGCATGTAGAAAATGACGCCGCTCCACGAAGTGGGGGATTGTGTCAAGGCACAGCAGTCTTTGTTTGCATATATTTCAGCGGCTGTCCAATTAAGGACAGGAGATGTGTCTGAGCGAACATATACGGGGTTTCTACCACACTATCCTCCAATTAAACCAGGCTAGGAGGAGCTAATAACCGTGCAAAGGCTGGGCTACTCCTGGGTTGCTTCAACATAGCTGTTGTTTTCGGAACAAATCGCAGTTTCCTGAATTCATACACTACACTAAGCCAGTGCCTCTGAACCTCAGCAATTTAAAGATCAGCGGCATAAATTGTGGGTGCAAAATCACACACGATGCAAAAGATACTGTGGATTAATGTTACAACAAAACCAGAGTTATTTTTTATCGGGATTTGTGGATGCTGAGCTAGAAAAGAAACACGGGAAACTAATATTGCACAGTATATAGTAACTGCAGTAAGATTATTGCGTCCACAAAAACAAGTTCCAGTTCCAATAACACCTTCCAAAATAAAAACGGAATGTATTTCTGTTTGCAGATCAAAGCATCTCAGACTGCACCCTGAATGCACCATTTCTGAAGATGACCTTCCTTTCTATATAGTGCATCTCACTTGGAGACATTTGCAGCTTCAACAGCTTGGTTCCTCTGCCAGAATGTTTTTTTTTTCTCCACACGGAGGCAGCATCTGTAGAACGTTCCTAACTAGTTTTGTTCCTGTGCTAGTTTAAAAACTGATCATTATCTTTACAGCCCGATGAAAAATGCAGTCAGTGGGAGTGCAGTGATGTGGCTGCTGCAGTGTGGAATGTTGAAATGTCAACAGTTCAACCATTTTTCAAAGTTTACTGCCAGCTACCTTTCGCATGTCTCTTGGGCAGTTTATAATGAATTTAAAATTCATTTTCTCACTGGTCTGAAAGTCGAGAACTTACTAAACTTACTACTGTTCAAGGAAGATGTGGAACTAGATGCAAAACAAATCGGTCCCTTTCAAATTAATTAATAGCATAGGTGAGCAGAGGTAATTGTTGATGGGGCTGTAGCATGTAGAAAGAGATGTTGTGGACGTAATCCTGTTGCATTCTACTTTTAAGCTTCAGTAAACCTTGGATTAAAAAAAAATCCAATTGCCAGTATTTTCTTTTACTCTTAATAGAAGTTTGTCCAATCCTGGTGGCAGCACTCGCCATCCTCAGATGATTATGAAAAAAATAGGCAGGATCAGATGTTATTGGTACTTAAGAGAGGAGATCAAAGCCTAGCCTGGGAAATTGCAAAAAGATTCATGTTGGAAGTAGGCAGAGGGAAACCGCTTCCATATTCTTGCTAAGAAAACTGCATGGACCTGTTCAGAATCAAGCTCAGCTACGAACATCTTTACCTTAACAGAAGCTTGGGAGGTGCAGTTGTCATGGGGATCATGGAGGGGCAGAAAATAACTTTACTCGCTGCTCTATTAGAAGAAATACTCACATGTTAGTTGTTATCCAGTTGTTCAGTTGCTTCTGACTCTTCAGAATGCTGAGAACTGATTTACATAATAAACAGTCATTTCTTTCAATATCTATGACAGTTGTAGGCATGAGGACCAATTTTAAGTCACTTTTTTCAGTGCAGTTGTAACTCTAGACGGTCACTAAATGAATGGTTGTAAGTCAAGGACTACCTGTATTCCAAGACTTAGTCATTGGGCCTTGTTTAAGACTGGATCAAGTGTTTGGGGGATTGAATTATAATTTGTGTTTTGTTAAAATGATGTAGCCAGATGCTTTTCCCCATGTTTGGTGTGTTCTCATTCCCAGCTGTTTGTAAAGATGGGTGTTTGGGAATATTCATTTTTATTGAAAGATTCTACTGTGTTATTGACATAACTTCATTATCTCTTTATACTTTTCTGGATTGTTATATTATGAAAGAGAAAGTCACAGTAGAATCTCTCATGAATACTCATCTATATAATACTGTTAATGCCTTGTTTTGCACAAGGAGAGAGAGAAAAAAAGATATTACCAGGAAGTTTATAAAGCACATCAGATCAATGGTTCTCAGGAACTGACCATTCAGCTAACTCTGAGCTTGAAGAAGAAAGTCCCCATCTTCTGTTTTGTAACCAACACTCTACATTCTATCCGTTTTTAATGTATGGTATTTTATATGTTTGAGTTGAAAACATTTTTATTAAAAAATGAGCCATTTTTAATTTATTGCAAATTATCTTGAATTAGTTGTATCCCTGCTCTGGACATGTTTTTATTCAAGAAGTTGCAAGATAAGAAGAAAACAAAAGCCACATCTAGAGAGCCACAGGCTGGCCGACTTGTACTAACTCAAGCACGATTTACAGGTAGTCCTTATCTTATAACCATTTGAAGTGACAACACTGAAAAAAATGACTTCTGACCAGTTGCAGCATCCCCACAGTCACGTGATCAAAATTCGAGCCCTTGGCAACTGGCATGTATTTCCAACAGATGCAGCATCCCGGGGTCATGCGATTGCCATTCCCGACCTTCCTAGCCAATTTCCAACAAGCAGTCAATGGGGGAAGCTTGATTTGTTTAAGGACCGTGCAATTCACTTAACAACTGCAGTGATTTGCTCAACAGCTATGACAAAAAGTTTCTAAAATCCAGCCTGACTCGCTTAACAGCCGCCCTGCTTAGCAAGAGAAATTAAGATCCCAATCATGGTCATAAATCAAGGACTACCTGCATACGCGTTCTCCAAAACCCCAGCCCACCTAGCTCCCTTCCATACTATCGCGTTGCCCCTACAAGACTGTCTCTCCCTCTTTGCTACGCTCTGCTAGTCGTCTGGATATCGGGCAATCCAGATTGGACAGCCCCAGACAAGAGCTACTGAGTTGGTTTGCCTCTGCTGAGCGGGAGGTGCGACCCGAAGCCCCCCACCGCGGCTGGCTGTTCCCCGGGCTTTTCAGAGACCGGGTCGTAGCTACCCTTGAAAGCGGCGCGTTGAAACGGACGAGTTAAAGCCTGATCGCCCGGGTCGTTTCCAGGGCGGAGGGGCCAGTCTCGAGCGTCGCTCCTCCGCCCTCCTCCGCTTCCCCCGGTCGCCTGGCTGGGACCCAGGACTCCCGCCGGGCTGCGACGCGGAGGCTGCCGTGCAGTGCTGCTTCCAGCCGGCGGAGGCTGCTGTGGTTGCGAGCGAGCGAGGCAAGCAGGCAGGCAGAGAGGCGCGGCAACGGCGCCCTCCTCCTCTCCTCTCCCTTCCCTTCGCCTCCCCTCCCTCCCTCCGCTTCTCCCCGCGGTGCCCTTGTCTCGGCAGAGATCAGGCTGAACGCACAGGCGGCGACCGCGTCCTCCGGGCGCGCTGGGAGCCACGGGGAGGAGCAGCCGAGGCCGGGCGGAGCTGCCCAGCTGCGGCGCACGAGGATCCGGAACAAGCTCAGCTTCCTTCTTCCCAGCCCCGGGAAGCCGAAGCTCTCCGTGCCTGTCGCCGCCGCCGCCTGGCCTGCCGGTGCTCCTGGAGGAACAAGCCACCCCATCCCCGAGGTGTCCTCCCCTGCAGCCCGAGGAAACGGCCTGTCCGGGAAAGCCTTGCCGCGGGTGCCTTCGCTCGCTGCTTTTCTCGGCTGCTTTGGCTGCCCGCCCTTCTCCCCGGCCGCTACCCCCTTCCCCTGGCCAGGTCGTCTTCTCCTGGGGTCCCTCCTGCGCCTTGCTCAGCTTTCTTCGAGGTGGGGTCCGGCTAAGTTCAAGGCGCTCGGCGGGCAGGGAGATTTGGGCACCGGCTGGCTGAGCGGCTGCCTCGCGGTTTCTCTGCATTTGCCCGTTCGCCGGTCGAGCGCAGCCCGGTCTGACGGTGCCTTCGCCCTCATCTCCTTCCCTCCCTCGCCCTGCAGAGCCGGTCCCTGGGAAGGCGAAGCCAGGAGCCCCGTCCTAAGCCGGCTTTCCTATTATGAGCGCTTCGCCCAATCGAGCGCCGCTTCGGGTGGATTTCTTTGTCGGCGGCCTCCGCTGACTGCGCAG
>JANHZU010007386.1:241118-253836 GCA_032468055.1 Acrochordus granulatus | reverse complement strand
GCTATTCTCTGCCTGGCTGGTAGCCCCATTGCAGTATATTGAAGTTATGCTCTTGGTAAGCACCTCCTGGAATGTCCCCCTATAAGGCCTTAAGCTGTACTCCTTTTGGGCCCAATCTTATCTTGCCTCTCCTTTTGTAAAATCTACATTTTAATCACTTTGGGCATAATACTATTCAGACCTGATCTTTGTAGGTTTTTTTCTTTTTTTTCAGGAGTTTTTATTTTGCTTTGTTAGAAGTGCTCTACTACCTGTATGTTCTTTTAAAGGTCCGTAGCTTCTATTACTATCCCCATGTATTGTGGATTTGATTTAGGGATGGGACAGACTCAAGCAGGAGACAGTAGAATTCCTATATATCAGGAAATTATTACCACCTAATGTTACAAATAAAGCTTTTAAACTACATCAGAGGTTCCAACTTTGTTTCTTTCTAAGTAATTTGACTATCCCATTTAGCCCTTAAACCTGCAGCCCATGATAGTTCTGTCAATTATCAATTGTTTTATCTCTATGCTCTTTTGTATATCTTCTCATACTGGAGTCACATATTTATTTATTAAATGTATATACCACCTGACTTCCAACAACTCTGCTAATGTTGATGTACAGTTTATTTAGCCATGTTTTGTTGCATAATCTACAAACTGGATGTGATTCACTCAAAGGACAAAAATATCCCGATTTTTTAGACCAGCAGCAAATGGTAGGATCGAGGGCAGCAATGCGTCTTCAAGGACACAAGGTGAAAAGAATGAATGACTGCCCGCTAACTCAGACTACTGAGAAGGAAAATTCATGGAACAAATCCCATAGGTTTTGCAGTAAGTTTCAGCAAAGTGGAGATAAGCTGAGCAGGCTCTTATTTATATATACATGAGCCCTACGAATCAACAGGCAGATAATCTGGGGATCACTTACAAGATTTCCTTAACATTACTATTGATTTTTTTTTGGCTAGGTCAAGGAACTTTTCTGGGAATAAAAATTTTGAATACAACCCAGTTCTCGTTATGTGATGACAGTCACAAGGCATTAGCCATCTGTTCCTTGATAAATGTCAAGGAAGCAGACATTAGACACAGAGCATCGCCAGTGAGGAATGTTCATGGTTAGGGCAGTAGCTCATGTTTATTTTTTCTTATTTTTCTCCTTTTTCTTCCTTTGTCAAAATATTGTATTCATTTTTCTTGTGGAGGGCTGCTCCTATTTTTCTAAATTATATAAATAGTCCTCCATCACTTTCTTCCTCAAGGTACTCTCAGAATTTATGTCAGGATAGACAATCCAGCACTGTGAGAGTTTTCAGGCTCCAGTATGCGTTCGCCCCAGAGAGCATGGCTTAAAGTGGGAAGTTGCAGGAGGACACCAGATTGGCTTTCCCTCATCTACAGGCTTCATTGCTGCCCCTGTTTAATCATGCACATCACAGCATACATGTTGAAAGTGGAAGACTGCAGCATATAAATGGACAGATATGAAGCAGAATAATAATGAAAGTAACCACTTCCTGCATGGTTTTCTGGTTGAGGATTGCAATTATATGATGTCACAAAGGAAATGTATATAGGGGTATATTTACTTGCATGGGTAGTCCAGAGGTTGGGGGTCACATCTGAAAACAACCTCTTCTCTGAACGTATCTTTACAAAATCAAGGAAACAAAACGAACCTCTGTGTAGCAAAAGCGTGGTGAAGCAAGATCCTGGCCCTCCGGTTCCCCTTTGGGCGTCCACAAGAAATTTTTGCTAGTTTGGTTGGTATACCGATGGGAGCTATCCAGAGCCCTTGGCTAGACTGGAAGTTGGAAGATGATCCACACAAAGGCGGTGGCAAACTTCTGCAAAGCCAACAAGAAACCTGCTTGAAACTTGACTCAAGGGCCTTGACATCTTTTTCATTTCTGCTCAGTGGGTCTTTTTCCTTCTCTTCTTCCTCTTCCCCCCCATTCTGCTGTTGGACCCAATTCTGGCTTTGTTTATCTCTGTGCTAAGCTTTATGTGATCAAGAATATCCGTTGGGGTGGCTTGTGAACACCAGGGCTATGTGGAGGGTGAGGTTGCCTTTATATAATTTTGATGAGCAAGATGCAATGTAGGACAACCTTGACTCATTATTGACAAAGAAAACAGTTTGCCTGATTCCTTTTTGCAGGCAGGTGGGCGGGCAGATAAGCCAGTCCCAGTTTCAAAAATACTTCAACTTTGGCCCGATTGTGTTATAGAGGAGCTTAATGGCTCCATCTCATATCGGCGCATCTACCCAATATGCTATTTTTGTAACATGGGATAGTTGTGTTGCAGAAATGTCACTGGTTTCATCAGGCTGTTTCTGGTAATATTATCCTGCCTTTCAATTGCTCTCTCAGGGCTGATGTTGAGTACGATGAAATCTTGGAGTCATGATCATCCTGGGGGTGAAAGTTCATCTCTTACCTGTCCAAATGTTATTATCCCATTTTTCCTTAGTCAAATAATTCACTGTTTTTATTGCACTTCTGTGGATTTTAACTTGGTACGCTGATGGTTGTTCATCTGTGATGAGATAGGTTTCCTCCCTTCTGGATGAGTTCTAGATTGTAATTTGAAAAAAAAAACACTTGGTTTGTGCTTCTTTGCTCCCCCTTTCTCTTCCCTTTCAGGTCAAAACATCAAATATTGGGAAGAAGCTGTGTGACAGTGTAGGTGAGGAATCATTTTTGTACCCGTTAATTTGCAAACCTCACTTCACATAATGTGCTTTGTTGAATTGGTGCCAAATACACTTTTTGGCATCTGGAAGAAAAGGAAAAATAATTCCAAATATGTTTTCCTGCTCTGTGCAGCACCTCGTATAATGTGGGATTGCATCGTGGGACAGTTATTCTCACACCATTCCCTCCGATACTCTGATGGGGCTGTCCATCCGTCCGTCCGTCCGTCCGTCTCTATCAGTCTATGTCTATCTGTCTATCTATCTGTCTGTCTGTCTGTCTGTCTATCTATCTGATATCGTGAAATGGAAAATTTGAATAAAGAGGCTCTTCTTTGAAGTTAAACCGAATGAGATTTGGGACCAATCAAAATAAATAAAGCAGAAAACCTTCCCTAGTTATTGTTTTTAATCCAGTGATACGAACTGATTCAGTAAAGAGATTTCTTGCACGATCCCTAAGCAACCTAACTGCAAATGAAGTGTCCCATTCTGCTGTCATTCGTGAAGATCATTGATTGATATGGGGTGTATCTGGAGTCAGTAATCAGTAAAAAGCATTTTCCCCCCTCTTGGCTCGGCCTTTCACGAAAGGCAACGTACTATATTTTCCCACATCAGATGTCGCTGGTTCACCTCGCTCAAATCCACTTCAGAAGTGACCAGGCTGGCAACTGAAACTTATTTCAATCCAGGGTGACGATACCGTCCTACTGAGGGGTCGCAAAACGACCAGCTCCATGAGGCATGCAACACTATCTTCGGAGCGCTTCCTTAATCCAAAAAGCAGCACCGTGTTCTCCCAAAAGTTAACCACATTTCTTCCGGTCTTTAACCTCCAAAGCTCTTCTTTTTACTCGGATAAAGCTCCATTGTCTGTCTCCTGAGCATGCTATGTTTGTAACTCAACAGTTTTCATGCAACTCCATTCAGGAATGAGTAATGAACTGAATCTGGAAGCTACCAACCAGCAATTTTCTGCTCAAGTAATAACACCCCTCCCATCCTACAGCTGTTTCACACTGTATTGGGGTAATTTTAGGATGTATCAAGTGCTTTTTGACAGTTATCAAGCTATAAAAGAGACTGAAAAGAAACATCACCGTTGCAATAAAATGTATTTTTGGTGTCTCTGTTTTAAAGGCATAGACGGTTACTAAAGGAGACTACTGGTAGTTCTCAACTTACAGCCAATCATCTAACGGTTGTTCAAAGTTACAATGGAAAAGACGATTGACAACCTCTTTCTCCCACTTCTGATCATTGTGGCATCCCCATAGTCACGTGATCAACATTTAGGCACTTGCCAACAGCATGTATTTATGATAGTTGCGGCATTCCAGGATCATGTGCTTGTCATTTGTGACATTTCCAGCGTGCTTCCAACAGGCAAAGTCAATAGTGGAACTGTATTCACTTAACAACCACATGATTCACTTAAGAACCATGGCAAAAAGGTCATAAAATTGAGTGTGACTCACTTCACCACCACCTTGCTTGGCAATGGAAATTCCATAATTTTCTGGTCCCATTTGTGGTTTTAAGCTGAGGACTGTCTGTACACCAAAGTCGGTGTCTCAGCCTAAATTGAGGGGAATCTGTCTGATGATAACGAAAGAATGAAGAATTGGAAAAGACAAAGAGCATCTCGTCCTACGAAAAAGTGGATGCTGTAGCAAATTTCAGATTAAGGAATATATTGGATTGCCTGCATCATGTTACATTTTAGTGCGGTTCCTGCAGGGTTAGACAACTTCTGAAAAACCTGAATTATCTGACTGTCTACCTAGTATGCGTTTATGAAAAATGAAGGATGCAATTACAGTCTGTAAAAGGGTGGAAGGTTTATAATCGACACACAACACCAAATTCATACCTGCCCACTGCGCGCGTGCATACACACGCTTCCAGTCTGAAAACAAATAAGTTGAGGACTACCTTTAATAAGAAACTAGTGGAAAAGAAGCTTTACCGTACACATTGTTGGCTGTTAATAATTAATTATTCTTAAAATAACTAACGGGAATTCAGACCCTGTTTGATCAACGGCGCACCTAGAAAGTTGGCCAAGGATAAGATGGTATCAAGAGCCAGTTGGTGTAGTGCTTAAGGCATCAGATTAGAAACTGAGAGTTTTAGTCCCAGCTCAGGAAGCCAGCCAGGCGGTCTTTAAAATGACTTAAAGGCATTTTTTTGGGGGGGAGATAGCATCAGGGAACCTGTTCTGAGTCCGCCATTCCCGTGTGCTGGATCCCATCAACAGTTATGCTCCGTTGCGCAATACAATCATAGGCGTGTCCGGCAGCAGCGAAGCAGCTTGCTAAGGCGGAAAAAGAAACTGATAGAAAGGCGGCCCTTCTTGTGCTCGGTGTACTGGTGGGCGCTTTGCAAAAGGCAACGGCTCCCCTCCTCTCCCCATAGTTCTGCGAATATAATGGTTAATCCATGTGCCGTTATCCGTAACGGAAAGTGTGGTTTTGTAGAGTCATGGCTTGGGTAGCATGGCAGGCAGCAACAAGCTGAAAGAGTCTCAAGTGAAGGCTGCGCCAGGTCATGTGGCTTTGGGCGAAACGCATTTGCAGTTGGATGCAGATAGCCGTGGGCAACACGCACGAGCGCCATGCCGCTTGGGAGATCTGTGCGCGTACACGGGCCTCTCTCATCCCTCACAGAGCGATCGGGCTCATGGTCCTCTCTGCTGAAAATGACGTTCAGTGGAAAATCCAATCACATTCTTTGGGGAGTGCAGAGCTTTGGTTCTGCTAGTTGTACCCCGAGCCTGGCATTGTGTACCCAACTGGCAGCTGTTTTTTGAAGAACCTCATGCAGAAACTCTCGTGACTCGGCCATCCGACAGAAGGAATGAAACAGAATTGAACTGGGACATTTAGAGTGACATCTCCAGTGCATCTCTGGCTATAAACTCCATGGCCCGTGAGCGGGCGAGCTAGTCCTGCGCATAGCAAGCTGGTTACTAACTTGCTACGCATGCATGAAGAGCAATCCCGCGGCGATTCTGCCGGGTCACCTCGTCTTTCCTTCAAATCGTTGCATCTAAAAGGATTGCCAAAAAGGGATGCACAGTTGCGTTTTATTATGGTGTGGTCAGTTCTGTATTGTGTTCCGGTATTCACACCCACAAGGACTGTCTTGGACAGGAGCTTCTCCCAACTTGCCAGAGCTACTAGTAAGCAGCATTCGCTTAGCAAGGTGGTTGTTGTGGGGGAAATAGGAGGAAAAGGGAGCATTAGACACGTTTGCTGCCTTGGGTTGTTGATAAACAAAGTAATAAAAGCGGGATATAAATAAAATAGACACAGTGGATAAAAACGGTGTTTCTCGACCTTGGCAACTTGAAGATGTGTGGACTTCAGCTCCCAGAATTCTCCACCCAGCTGCAGAATTCTGGGAAATGAAGTCCTCACGTCTTTTAAGTTGCCAAGGTTGAGAAGCGCTGGATGAGATGGTAGAGAAAGTCACGACTTGCGGCTCAGGAGGATGGTTTCGAGCCAGTCTTTTGAAAAAGCTGCTGTCTGCTTCAAAGGCTGAGCAAACGTCCCAGCCGAAACCCTTAGGAAGTAGAGGATGTTCATGTGTAAACACTTGAGCCTGTAATTCTATGTTGCTGGTCATATGTATTTTAGAAATGCTATCCCGGCTCCCAGGGAAGGTAAATGTGTGTTGAAAGAAGCTAATCCTTTATCCACCCTAATTTTGGTGGAGCCCTGATTTGCTTTGGTTTCCAAGTTTGAAAAACACTGCACTAGGGTTTGATCCCTCCCTTCTTTCTCAGAGGAGTTATCATAAGGGTGGAGGCAGCATGGTTCAGTCACAGACATCTGCTTTGTATACCAAGAGTGTCACGCTCAACCCGTCTGCGTTTTCCGTTAGGAACCGGCTAACACAGAAGCGGCGAACCAGGCATTCTGCAGGAGGTGTTTTTGGACCAACCCTTATTCACTCCAAGCGGCAGGATCTTTGCATAAAATATTGGGAGTCTTGTCCGAAGCATCTGAAAAGTCCCAGGTTGCGTACAGAGTAGCTGCAGTGAGAGCAGGTAGTGAGAAAAGCATTGTTAAAGGTAATTCTGGGTCAGAGGGAGAAATTGTCGTTTGATCTAAGGCAACCTCACTATGCCCGTGCCCCAAAAAGCGCAACACTGGGGCTGTGCATGCTTTGAAAATAATTCTGAATACGTGCTTCAGATCTCTTCTGAATCGTTATTCTTGAAGCATGCGCAGCTCTAAAAATCACTCAGCTGCTCACTAGTTATCCTTGGGGTTCCATCAAAAGCCAACACCCAACACTTAACTTGTTTAACTTGCCAAACTAGAATGAATTAATATTGAGAGGCATTTTTGCTGGGGGTGGAAGAGGCTGCAGCTTTGAGTTGTACAAGTTTCTAGTAGCGTCTAAAGCCCAGTGTAACAAGGAGCCACTTCAGACCTCTTCCACAAATGTCCCTGATCAGGGGAAAGGGAGGTCTGTGGGCATCATTTTGCCTACCACAGATGTCCCTGATCTGAGGAGAGGGAGATTTTTGGCATCATCTTGCCTATTTCTGTTTTATTCAGCATGCTCCGTGGAGAAATTTCCTCCTACACAAATGGAAGTATGTTGTGCTATACATCTCTTGCATCTTCCTCTTTGCTTATTTGCTCTCTTGTCAGGAGTTTCCTTTTCTTTCACATGCTGGGGAGGCACAATTGCTCAGAGACTCTAATTTTCACTCTATGGTTACTGCCAATCTCAAAGCTGTTTCTCGTCTTCAGTGGCGTAGGCATAATTCACGCCAAGTTGCAAAGAGAATTTTAAGGAGCGGCGATCCTAGTCATAGAATCCTTTTTTTTTCTTTTGCACAAAACCATGAGATGGTCATCCCTGTTGAGAGCAGGGCCTTTTTTACTGCAATATTTAGCCTAATTCTTATCTACCAGTATTTGAACAATCTAGTTAGATTCTATCCAAGCAAAATATCCCATCTTGCCAAACTTTAAATAGTTCGATATGAACATTAGGTATTTCTGTTACTAGCTATGTAGCAAAATCCCGTGAAAACTGTTTAGGTTGGAAAAATTCACAACCAACTAACTTTTTTCTTGCTTAGTACCTGGATTCCTGCCTTGAGTTCTGATTCCTCTCAAAGGCTAGTCATTGCAGAAATGGTTTAATGTTTACGTGTTCCTTGATGGTCTTATATCTGGCTTTCTCACATACGTTTTAAATGGTTGACAAATAAGTGAGATCAATCAGTAAAAGGACCTTGATTGATTAAGCGCCATCAAGTTGCTGTCAACATTTAATACTTAGATAAAGTTTCTCTGTGACCACCTGCTCCTAATCTGGTCTTTCAGGTTTTCCAGCAGTGCACGTATTACCACTGTACAAGTAGCCCTCAAATTACAATAAGACATTTTGCGACCATTCAAAGTTTCAGTGACACTGAAAAAATGACTTACTACCGATCCTCATGCTTACAACCGTCGCAGCGTCCCCACAGCCACATGATCAAAATTCAGGTGCTTGGCAACTGCCATTTTTGTCCGTTGCAGCATCCCGGAGTCATTTGCAACCTTCCAGCCGGCTTCCAACAAGCAAAGTCAGGGGGAAGCCAGATTTGATTAAAGACCACATGCTTCGCTTAAGAACTGCAGTGATTTGCTTAACCATGGCATAAAAGGTTGCAACCTCAGGTGCGACTCAATTAACAACTGCCTCGCTTAGCACCAGAAATTCTGGTTCCAATTGTGCTTGTAAATCGAGGACTACTTGTAACTGAGTCCCTCCACCTTGCTGCCGATTGTCCTCTTCTTTTTATCCTTTCCAACGTCAGAGCCTTCTCTACAGAGCAAGGTCTTCTCATCGTAGGTCCAAAAGAACATGATAAAATACCTAAAAAAGCAGAAGTGAGGCACATCAGACTCCAGAGTTTGTTTTGCAGATCAGTAGTAAAGGGAGAAGTTATGGCTAAAACTGTTCAAGAAAGAAAGATTGAAAGGAAACATCCTTGCTACCAAGAATAAAAAGTCTCTAAGTAATGGATCCAACTGTTATTTGCAAGAGTTGCCTCGTTATTTGTGATTATGCCGATCCAAGACGGGCATCCCAACTGAGCTAAGTCCAAAACAGTCCTTTAACTTTAATCCAACATTCCCCGTTGTTGGCATCTTCCAGGTGTGTGGATTTCCACTCTGCCAATTCTCATCGATTGCTTTGCTGGCTGCGTAATTCTGGGGTTCGAAGTTCACAAACCTGGAAATTGCCAGTTGGGAAATGTTGCTGTGACCTGTTTCTCTTATGCCTAAGCTTAAGTTCACATTGGCTCCCTTCCACATTTTGTTGTGAATGTTTAAACAGAGTGCATGTATAATTTATGTGCATATTTGACATGTATTTCTTCCAGACCTTTTTATGTGCCTTTTTTCCTGTATGCATTTTGGCACACATCAGATCCTGAATGTGAATTTCCAGCCGATGTTTTTTTGCCATCTTATCGAAAAGTAAGTTGGGCCAAAAGCTGACTTGTGCCAACCTCTGCTTTATTATTCTGCTTATCTCACTATAAGCAGCAAATTTAACCCATGCTCTCAAAAATAAGATAAAAAAAACTGAGTCATGGGGAATTTTCCCCTTCCTTATATACATATACATCTGGCAGTAAGTCCCATCAAATATTGGGTCTTAAGTTAAATTCGACTCAGGTTTTTTTTTATCTTATTTTTGAGAGCATGGGTTAAATTTTCTGCTTATAGTGAGATAAGCAGAACAATAAAGCAGAGGTTGGCACAAGTCAGCTTTTGTAGTTCTTTACTTCCGAGTTCCCATTTAACAATATAAGTCCTGATTTAAGATAACTCATGGTACAGCATCTCCAAATGCCGAGGGAAGTGATTAAGGAGATTTACTTGAGTTCAGGGGCCTTGATAATTTTAAGGTCTCGATTCAGGTATTTGGGTATTTACCCCTTCACAGGATTATGCGTACGTCTAAAATGGAACTTGGCCGTAGCGAATTGTTTGCACAATTGGGGCTTCAGTTGTAGATACCTCCAAGAAGTTAAATAGCAGAACTGGAAAAATCTCTGCTTGAGACATCAGTCAGAAAATGCAGTCAAGGTTAAAGTGATAATTAGCCTTCCTCGGTCCAATGCCATTTTAAACATTTGCACCAAAATGCATAAACGTGCAGTCAAATATGGGAGAGAGTCAGTTGAAAGTTTATCTCAAAAAGGCAACTCACACTCAACTTTCCCAACAAAAGGTTGGGAAAGCTTAGTCATTCCTACTACAGTTTTCAAGATTCTTTATTTAGCAGAACTAGCATTAAAGAGGCTCCAAGACTGACCGGTGTTTCTCAGCCTTGCCAACTTGAAGACGTGTGGACTTTGACTCACGGAATACCCCAGTTGGCCAGCATCCTTCCCATCTGGGAGTTGAAGGCCACACATTTTCACATTGCCAAGGTTGAGAAGCACTGATATTCCTCCTTCCTTGGTTTTGCCAGCTATGTGGGGCTTAACAGAAGCTGTACTGCTGTTTGGAAAATGGAGCTGCCCCACAAATGCTAACCTGGCTCTCCTCATTTTGGAGATACAATGGCTCTTTCATCCAATGATTAGGCATGCATAGTAGGAGAAATCATGATTCCAATAGAAGATAATTTGTGTAGCTCAGGATTGAACTGTGGGGTCTTCGGTGCTCTCTGAGCTTGGTTGTTTTCTTGCAGACATTTCATTATTCAACCAGGTAGCATCATCAGTAGAAGGGAGTGCAGTTTGGTCTCTGTTGATAGACAAGTGTGGTGGCACTTGATTAGGGGTTTTAATCTCTGCTTATCTAAGTGTTGATTGCCGGCAGGGAGCTGCCCTTCTGGCCCTAATGAAGTTACCTATTTGGGTAATGGAAACATCTGCAAGGGAACAACCAAGTTCAGAGAGCACCAAGGACCCCACAAAATCATGTCTAGTAAGTGATTGTGAATACGCATTTCTAGGAGGAAAGAAGATGCACAGTCACTTACAGAACAATAGATAATCTTCAAGCTCGCTTTGGTAAATGTAGAAAACTTTGACTCTTTTAAAAGCGGGGACAGAAATTCAGAAGCTGTGAACAGGTGATGGGAACATCAAATATGTGTGTTCTCCATAACTTCTAAGTAAAGCTTGGGGACAGTCCAGGAAATTGAAACAAGGGAACATCTGTTTCAAGAATCTTCTATTTTTGGAAATTAGGTAAAACGCTCTAGCTGGAACCTCTGACAAGTTTAACTGGCTTTTCAAGTCTGGGTGTCCAAAAGTTGTTCCTTTCTCTGTACAAGTGAGTGAGATGTGTGCAAGTTAAACTTTATCAGCTTCAGGTGGGACATGAAGATTTTAATTTTACTATGGTGTTTATGTGATCTGTAATGACTTGAATAACTATCCATTTGAAGCACACTAGGGCCATCTTGTGAGCTAATTGCAGGAGTATATTTTCTTTGGAAAAATCCCTTTATTTTCATCTTTCTTTTAAATAAATTGTCAGCATTGATTTAAATTTCCAAGATCAGGAAAATTCTAAATAAATTCATATTTATTTTTTTATTTATTTGATTTTTAAATTCTGCCCTCCTTTATTACTGTTTATAAGTAACTTAAGACTGTGAATGTGACTAATGCTCCTTCCTCCTCCTATTTTCCTCCTAGCAATAACCCTGTGAGGAGGGTTGGGCTGAGAGGGAGGGACTGGCCCCTTAGGCTGGTTTTCATGCTTAAGGTGAGACTAGAACTCACTGTCTCCTGGTGACTCTTCTAGTCACTACTGACTCTTCTAGAACATGACATGTGAGCATTTCAATTCAAAGTTAAAAACTAAAAGAGTGTTTTACATTTTATTTTAAATGAAGTTTGGTTCTTCTTAATTTGTGAGATTGCTCTGTCTCCTAAGAGATAAATAGGAAGTTCTGAATGTCTAAGTACACATCTCTATATATGTAGTTATACATCTTTTGGTATATTTACCTTTTAGTACAGCACAAATGGTGAGAGCCTTATCTCTTTCAAATATTGGGGATAAATGTTGGATGCCAGATGAAATCCCCTTTGGAAGGTAGGTAGCGCCATCAGAACTATAGGGAGTTCTTGACTTAACGACCACAAGTGGGCCCAGAATTTCTACTACTAAGCAAGGAGGTTGTTAAGTAAATCATGCCTGATTTTATGCCATGACCTACCTTGGAAACGTTAAGATGGGTAGACTTCAACTGCCAGAATTCCCTAGCCAGCATGGCTTAAGGGTGCCAAGGTTGAGAAACACTGAATTGGAGGACGACTTTTTTCTCATGTAATATTCCTACAGAGGTAGGGAAATGGTTCAGTCACCACTTTTGCTGCATGCAGTCTATTCTCAAGTCCATTTTATAGGACAGACAATAGGCAAGGATTGGTGCCTTGATTTCTTATCTCTCTCAGCAGAGTGCTTTCTGTTGACATAAGGCAGGAACAGCCAAGGCAAACATGTAGGTGTGTTTCATTTTCTGAATATACAAATGTTTGGAGAAAGGACCGAAATGGTGCTTAGGGGGAGGCAGCTACCTGACTCACCATTTTCATTGGGGAAAGTTATACTTGCCTTAAGAACAGGACCCTTTTTAAATGACTGCAAGGTAGGCAGGTGTGTAAATGATCTTCGAGTTCTTGTGACTGGTGCAATCCTGTCTGCAGCGTCCTTCAGAAGGTCAATTCTACAGGAGATTTATAGATGAGAAATCCAGTTTCTAGATACTAGCAAATTCATCCTTGCTTGGTGTGTCTGGGGCAACGTCACAGCTATTTCTGGGTTTACTCAGTTGGGTACAGAAGGAGCCGTGAACACGCATTGGAAGTTTATAGTGTTTTTAGCAAACTGCTTTTGGGCCTGAGCCTGAATCTGTCCCTCCTTCTCAGATTTTTCAGAATTTTATTCTGTGCTTTGGTTGCATCTGGCAGAATGTGCTAGAGTACAAGTCTCCCTGAACTCTGTTTTGTTTCCTCCTCCTCCTCTTTCAGATC